>WEIT01018341.1:4884-22495 GCA_013389985.1 Dryoscopus gambensis
AGCAGAGGTGCTCCATCTCTCTGATCATCTTGGTGGCCTCCTCTGGACTCACTCCAACAGGTCCATGTCCTTCCTGTGCTGTAAGACCCAGAGCTGGATGAAGCACTGTAGGTGGGATCTCACCAGAGGAGAGCAGAGGGGGAGAATTTTCTCCAATTTTCTGCACAGCTTTGTTATGCTGAGAGATGATGCCATCAACTTATATCTTCAGCAGGCCTAAACAGTCCTGACCCTGGGCTGAGGGTCACTACAGGAAATTCAGAAACATTTTGGTTCATGAGAGGAGAGTTCAATTGTTCATGCGTAACCATTGCTGATCTCAATCAAGATTCCAAATGAATATACAATTCTTTATTGTCTATTTATCTTACACCTACTCCAAATTTTCAGCAATACAGAAGACCTACAAATGAAACACATATCTGTGTTAGAGTCCTAGGGGGTTTTAAGTTTGTTCTTGGATTTTCGTATCCTTTATTTGAGTTTAAAAAGACTTAGAAAGCTTGCTTGTTATAAACTTTTCAGTTTCTTCCACATCATATTTTTGCATTTTAACATAAAGGAGATATATTCCCCAGAGATGATTTATAAGCAGTTAAAATAAGCAAGAAATTCTCAGTTATTATAATATCCATCTGTATCCCCCCAAAATAATTGCATCTATGCAGCTTTTATATATTTTACCCCAACAAGCTTGAAAAGACCTATACTTTAAGTTAGGAAATCCATTATTTTGTGAGAATTGTGAAATTAAAACCCCATACATGTCATTTGTAAGCATATCCCCCCCAAAAAATTAATTTTAGAAAAGAATAGATTAGCGATTATCTTAACGTCTTAGTCATCAGAAACCATGTAATTTATAATGAGTAAATCTCAAAAAGAACAGAGTGGAAACATTCAAATATAAAATCTATGGGTTTTTTTAATATGTGGTTTTATTTGAATAATCACACCAAGTGAATGGGATTTAGGCACCTAAAGCTGCCAATGTCTCATGAATATCCCACCTTTATTGATGGACCCGTAGTAACCAAACTGCAGTGTCCAGCACTGCCCTCTGGAGAACCCCAAAGCCCTTCACCTGTGACTGCCAGATGACAGGACTGGTTCCCTCAGTACTTAAAACAAGGCACAAATAAACTGCTTATATTAGGTGGCTTAGGTCATACCTACAAATAATATCTTCATATATGTCAAAGGTATTTTGACACTTGTTCACACAGCACCGATATCCAATGGCAAACAGAAAGCTGTGAAGTGTTTGTTGAGGACATTGAAAAAGTCCTTGGAAATAAAAAGGCTCCTGACTAGCTCATCACAAGTTCATCTGCTACAGGAAACTAACCTTTGAACAAATATTATTAAGAGCTATTTGACCAGGTGTAGCTTGCAGGTGGATTTCATTTCAGGTAACAGCCTCAAAATGACAATAATTATCCATGACTTATTTGCCCATCTAAACTTCTCTTTGCAGAAAATAAACAATCTAGAAAAGAGCCATTGACACATTTGCAGTATTTCCTGCATTTATCAGAGGTAATTCTTGTTTTAAGCGCACTTGTGGTCTAGTTTTACTCAATCTATTCAGTCATTGAAATTTACATTTACCTCCCAGTTATTCAAAGGGACAGGAATACATATAATATGGAAAACTGAAATATGCTGCCTCATTTCTCTCTACATTTCTCCTTAACCATTTCTTTTTGCCCTTCCTATTTATTGACCTTTTCCCCCCTTTGCCTTCTATTATTCTTTACAGGGCTTGATACTTTCATTAATGTTTTGCTTACAGTTATTTTTCTGTGGAAACTTTCCTTGCTTATCTTCCTTCTCATTTCCCAGTAACATGATTCCTTTTTTTCTTTTAAAAATTTCCTTTTGTTTTGCCACAACAAGGATGCCAAATCAGCTCCCTCCACTTTCAGATTCCCTCTGTATGTTTTAACTAGCCTTCCTTTTCTCTTTGCTTCTGCTTCAGCCCAATCTTGCTGTACCAAGATGTCTTGGGGATTTGTGGGTTTAGTTTGGTTGGTCGGGTTTTTTTTTCTGAGAAGGTATTTGTCTCTGGCATTTAGGTACTGCAGAAAGTGCATCCCTTTTTTTGTGTTCATGTCTCAGTGGATTAGAAAGAATAAAACCCTGTGTGTTGGGTAATGGAACGCAAACCTGGAAATCATTTGCACAAGAAATTAGCAGACTTTTTATTATCACACGATCTTGGTTTATCAGAAGGAACATAACTGGTGATCTGATGGGACTTATGTTGGGTAGCACTTTCACATAATGGGACTTTTCAGAAATATTGTAAGATTATATAGCCAGGTGGAAGAAAACCCTAAAGTAGGATGGTCTGTTGAATGTGTGCTACAGGAATTAGACTGTGAACTGAGCAGTTCCTTGGTGTGACTGGGAGGGTAAGGGCAGTGATTAGGACTGGTTGCCAAATAGGTCCCAGTTGTGCAATTAAACAGTTGAGTTGCTGGAATTCCTTTCTGTCATTCTTGCTGTTCCAGTCCATAGTATGAACAATTGAATGTCCTGGCAATCATCTATTTCATTTCCTGCTCAATTTAGCTTTCAAACTAAAAAGAAGCATGAGTTTTGCAGAGAAACTGAGACACAGAAATGCAATGCAATGATCTGGCACTCAAGGGCACTCTTTGTTGCTTCCCTTATTTACAGATAGAGAAGGCAAATTGGGAATGACAGCCTATCAGTGTCAATATCAGGGTGCTTATGAGCCATTTTTCTGCCCCTCCATTCCACTACTGAGGTTCAGGCAAAGTACCGTACTATGACAAGCCAGCTGCTCACAGCTGTGAAGTACCAATCTGTTGCAGTGTATGTACCCCTGGCTACAGCACCCACACCTAGTAATTCCTGGTGGATGACCAGGACTCAGGGCTCTGCACTCTGACATCTCCTTATCACTGCGAGTTCTTGTGCCCCTGCGGGATCTGCCTTTTGCATATTGTTATAGGTTCAAGGTTTCCCCCACCCAGTTTTATGTAGATCCTGATGTTTACACATATCCCGTATGGTATATGTATGATCTCTGGAAAGTTCTGTTAAGTTCAATATTCCATTTGTTCATTCAAATAGAACCCTCCCCTGAGACTGTCCCGTTGGATGTTACCTCCTGTCATTTCACAATGTGCAGAACTTCATTGGTTGTAATCCCTCTATCCTGCCCTTTCTGGCAACCAGACAAAAGGGGTCGGAAAGTGTGGGCCGGGGTCTTTTGTCTGCTTGTTTGTTCGAGTAAAGCTCTGAAGTTGCAGCGGACCCCTCTCACTCTGTCTCCTGCCTTTGTCTACGCAATTTTCACATCGGCTTGCACCTGCTCTCTGAGAGAGAACCAACGCTGGTTTTGTTACTTTTGTAACAAATCACTGCTGAATATAGCTGTATTCAGGTTCCACCCGGGATACCTCAGACAGCTAAGACGCAGCGTGTTCTCCGGGCGAACTGCAGCCTGCGTCACAAATCTTCAAAACAAACAAAGTGTATACAGACAGATGGCATATGTTACCTTCTGTATAGACTTTAGCAGGACACAGAAGAAAAAAATCTTCCCAGCCCCAAAACTGTTTTGTTTGTTTAGAATAAATTTTAGATTTTCATTTAATCAAATTTGAATATTCATAACAGAGAATGAGAGTCACTTGATGTATTCTGGAAAAATTACTGTTGAAAACTTTCTGTGTTATGAGGGGCAAGGCCAAAAATTTAAAATTGAATAAAAACCCCACCTGTAAAACCAACCAAAGAAAGAAGAAGTAGGTAGAAAAAACATAGAATTATTCTTTCTATGTGACAAACTTTTGATTTGACAAAAATCCTTCAGAGAAGGAAAAAAACACAGAAAGTTTTATCAGCCTATGTGTCAAGAAAAAGAAGGTCTGAATATTACCAGAGGAAAGAAATTGAGATCATTCTTATCCAAATTGTAAGCTTAATTGGTTATTTCTACTGTAGGTTGAATTCATGTAACTTTGGGAGTCATGCCTGGTGTTTTTACCATTTCTCCATGTAATTCTGGAATGCCTTCCACTACAATATTTCTGCTCCTTGTATAGCCATTCTGAAATGTCTGAGGGAAAGTTATACTGTATCATTGCCTTTAGTAAGCTAACCAAGCCAAAATTTTAAATTCTTTCGCTAAGAGATACATTTTTCAATTCAGTGGTCATACTCACAGCTTTCCTTGGCAGCGCCCAGTTTTTAAATCTTATCCAAACAGTTTCTGTATGTTCTGAAACTGATGTATTAGAGAAAGATTCCCTTTATTCAGACACAAGGGGGTTATTTGAATAATGTGATACATGCTTTTGCAGTACACCTCTGCAAAACTTTGTGGGAAATTAAGCTGATTAAAAATTGAACATCAAAGTCACTTTGGAAGGAAGGAACATGAGTAGACTCCTCAGAAGCTTCTTAGAACTGTGTACAAAAAACAACTAAGCAAAACATGCTTATGTGGGAACAACAAAAGAACCTGTAGCATGATTTGAAGAGAGTTACTAGTTTGAAATATCACAACAATGTATTTGGATAATTGTCTATAAATTGAGAATGACAGGTCATGGTTAACTCCATGTGTTGGTGTTCACATCACAGAAAAACCACTGCCTATATATAGAGATAACCAGAAACAGTTAAAGAAACAACTCTAGTTTAAATGTGGGGCTGTGACCAGGGCTTTCACATTGCACTTGATAGTGCTAATTAGGAAGCTTTCTCCACCTTGGAGAATAAAGTTGGAGAACCTTACATATCTCTTTAAAACCCCCAAACAAACAAACAAAACATATGAGAGTCTAACGCAGTGTGAGTATCAGACTGTGGAATTCCTTAAAGAAACTGAGTTGCTAAGAAAGCTTTTAATGGCTTACAACTCAAACAGTTTCAGCATAACAAATCAGAAAGATGGAACTTATTTACTGCTTGAATTCTGTGGGAAAATACTGCAGAAATGTTATCCTTGGATGTGAAAGGTTAGCATTTTTACAGAATATACAGAAAACCCAGAGGGAATTCCAGCACAGGGAATACAAGCTCTCTTACTTATGATTTGGACTGAAGGAAACTGTAAAAGCACCCAGTGAATGCTCAAGGCACTCTTGCCTGTGCTCCTAAATGGAAGAAAAAAACCCCATCCAAAACTCACAGATTTAGTGATACTATATGAATTTATCCAAACTAGTAACGCCTGTTGTCTTTTTCTCAAAGCCCACAATTTCCTCAGTCTCAAACTCTCATCTCATTACAGTGTGTCGATATGCATGGAGTTTGGAACAAGTCCCTCTCATGAACAGGGAGCATGAGATGCCGAATAAGGCACTGGTCTGAAATTGGGAATAGCTCAGACTGTGGCTCATTGATGTATGCCAGTGGGGCTCAGACAGGTAGCTGATCATGTCCATGTGTAGATCATCAGATGGTAACTCAGCATCTTCTCATGACTCCCAAATCACTGTTTTGCACTGAAGCCTACAGTTAGGCTGCCAAAATATTTTGATTGCCCTGTAAAGTGCATGAGCAGATCTGAGGTGCAGATCAAAGTCTGTCTTCCCATGAAAGAGAACTAATGATCAGAGTTAATCATGTTCCTAGGATTTTTTTCTCCCGAAAGTGTGACTGAAGTTATCTATGGACAGGTCGGACTTCCCTTGAGACAGCTTAGGTTAAATGAGAGTAATCACACATCAAAACACTGTTGCAGCCACTCCAAATCATACACTTGTCTCCAGTGCAATCTATCACTTACTTCAAGCTACAGAAGCCCATGTGTGTCCAGATGTCAGATAAGAGGCAATACAAACACCCCAGAGTAACTTAACACTGAAAACAAGACCTAAATCTTGAATAAAATTAATCCTATGCAACTTCACATGTTTATTCATGAGAAGATGAACTTCTCTGGAAGTGGTGGTTCTTTTCTACTGAATATAAAAGGAGTTTAATATTATTACTTTAGATTTGGAGAATAAATTTTAAATTAATTTAATTTAAATTTCTAAGGTGGTTAAGATAAATCTCACTCCTGTATCATAGTCTTCAAAGAAAAATGATCATAGATTGTGTTGCTATATATAGTTAGAATAATCCCAGCAGAATACAGACACTTAGTTCCAAAAGGTGTTTTTCGGAATTTGATGAAAAACCAAATCTGAAATATCCACAGAGCTGCTAACATCATAACCTCCCCATTGCTACAGAAACAAATCCAGTGGGAAATGACTCCATATTTCTTTTTAAGTACCAGTAATTTCTAACAACATAACTTCAAGTCCTCTGTTAGTGAAAACACTATTCACAATATCTTTAATCTGTTGTCACATTCATAAAGTCTGGTCAGTTAATTCAAGGAAATAGCTGTCTTCATACAGATGAATATGCTAAATATAGCATAGGTGAACTTCATCTAAATGTGAGCTATAAAGATACAAACACAGAGATAGAACTAAAAAAGTTTACCAAAATACCGACATAACTGTTCAGAAAAAATGTGCTATCATGCTTTCTCTAAACCCAAAGACACAGAACCAGTTTCAGAAGTGGATAAAAGAGGCTACTGAAATATGTGACCAATCATAACCTGGAAGAGGTAACTGTAAACAAGTCCAGCCAAGATGTGCTGTAACAGAATTTGCCACTAAAATATATATCACAGGAAAACCAGAACTAAAGCAGCCCTAAGTAATTTTTAGAGGTTGTGGCTAAAGATTATAGATTCTATAGTTAAAATTTTCACATCAATATTTCCCTTAAAATAGCACAGAAATCAGCTGGTCACGACCCTAGAACCAAATCAGTATTTCCCTTCTGTCAATAAAATGGACTACTCTTAAACCCTCACTGTTTTCACTGGCAGTATGGGAGCTACTTATTTCTTATTATTCTTCCAGCAGGAGACTGTTAGTTATGCTGTAAAGAATTCTTCATATATTTGTATGGGTTAGTAATGAATTATTTCAAAATATAAAAAAAAGTTGGAATTAATCACTAATTTAATATTAGTCTCAAAGTCAGCAAATAGAAAAATACCTTCCCCAATGAATTTTAAAAATGAGATGGAGAGAGGGAAATGGCAATATTAACAAAGAAGTAAATCTGGAATAGAAAAAGCTTGTGCAGTGGTGAGAAAAAACCACAGGAACAATTGAATAAATTAATCATAACAGATGGTATAGTGGCAAATACTCACTGTGTATTTTCAGAGTAAATATTTCTATTCAGGAAATAAGCTCCCTTTTTTGTTTGTTTGTTTGTTTGTTTGGTGGTGGTTTTTTTTAAGCACAAAAATAACAACATAGTAAGTTATTAAAAATCCACAGAATTAATCACAAAAGAATGATATCAAATACACAGAAGTTACAAAAACTTAGCAAAAAAAGAGTAAAGAAAAAGCAATTTGGACAGATTTTCCAAATAAAATAGAATTGTAAGAAAACAGTCTTACAAAATAGAAGACTATATAAGAAAATACTCTTTTATGAAAAATACACCTGGTAATTCATTTAGAAAAGTATTGCAGAACAGTCTATTCTTAACTATATCCGGAAGTAGCTGCTGAGCATCTGTACCAATGACGTCCATTCCAGTACGTACTTTCCTTGGGGACAGCAGAGTGCAGAAAAACAATGATGTGAGCACTACAATATCTTCCCACTGCAATGCTATGGTCTGTTTGTCTGCTTGTTTTTATTAAAACTGTAGTAATTTCTTCCATTTTCTATGGGATCTCATAGACTCCTGGCAGCAGATACAGTATTAGCCCAGCAGCAATCTCTCTTGTTTCAGTTATGAGGAAGCATTTCATAGAAACATAAGCATAAAAAATAGATTTGTTTTAAGAGAGATCTTTTTAGAAGCTAGTATTTGACTGAACATAATCAATTTAATTTAAAGCTGGTATTTGACTGAACATAATTTAATTTATTTGTTCAGGAATGCATACCTTCACTCTACAGGTTCTGGAGTGTTGATTCACAGATTAAATACATGAGCATTCAGCTGAAGTACCTGAAAGTACCTGAACGTACTTTCACAAGTTTGCCACTTTGTTTTTAATCAGCTGATGTCACATTCTCCAAAATGAAGCCACTGGCTTGGCCAGCTGGCTGTGAGAACTGATGGAGAAATACATAGAAGAGGGGGGTACTCAGAGAATTTCCACTCTCAGAGAATTTTCGCTTGTCAGAAAGTGTGTTGACGAGAAACTACTGTTTAAAATAGCCTGCCTTCTAACTCAAGTGCACTCAATATATGCTTAGAAGCATAAGAAATCTGTTGGATTTTATAAAGTAACTGTAAAGTCCTGGAAGACCTCCTTACCAGAGAAGAGGGCTGAGTTAAGTAAATTCAAATGAAAGTCTTGTTGGCATTTAAACAGAATTTAAATCATCAGAAAATGGTTGACCTCAAGAAGAACAATGTCCTGGACATAGTTCCTGAAAAGGAATGGCATATATTGGCTTGAAAAGGCACCTGCATGACATCCAAAGCTGCCAGACTAGAAAAACCCTCTCCATAAGTAAGGATGCAATTTTTCTGGTGCTAACTCAAGAATTCTATTTCAATCCTAAATCTGACTCAAGAATGTTGACTTTTAGGAACTGAAAAATGCTTCAATGAAAAATTAGGTAATTTACTTACTTATAATAGAAATTAGTTAATTTAGTGTTCATGTGAGGTGTCTGTGGTGGGTTGAACTTGGCTGCCTGGTGGGCTGCTACTCAGCCGCTCTCTCACTCCCTCTCCTCAAAAGGATGAGTGGGAAAATAAGATGAAAAAGATATGTTGAGATAAAGGTTATGAGATAAGCTACCTTTAGCCATCGTGGGCAAAACAGATTTAAATTGAAGAAAACCTAATTTAATTTCTTGTCAATTAAAAAAATGTAGGTAGTGAGAAAAAAAAAGACAAAAGATAAACTACCTTCTCTCCATCCACCCTTTCTTCCCAGGATCAACTTCAGCCCTTCATTTCCAACTCCTCTAATTCCTCCCCAGACTCAGTGGTGCAATGTGGGTCCTCCCCACTGCGGCTGCAGTCTTACAGTATAAACCTGCTCCATCACAGGCTCTCTGTGGGCTGCAGTTCCTTTGGAAAATATCCACTTGGCCCAGTGTGGGGGTCCTCCATGGGCTATTGTCATGGTTTCACACCATCCAGCAACCAAGTACCATGCAGCCAGACTTACTTCCCCCTCCCCGCCACCAGTACTGGGGAGAGAATCAGAAGAGTAACATCTAGAAAACTCATGGGTTGAGCAAAAGATAGTTTAATAGGGACAGAAAAAGCCAAGAGTGCAAGCAAAGCAAAACCAGGAATTAATTCACTGCTTCCCGAGAGCAGGCTCGTGTTCAGCCATCTCTAGGAGAGCAGGGCCTCATCAGGGGCCTCCTCACCAGGGTGGCAGCACAAAAAGCAGAAAAGGCCTTGGCTCTGTGCAAGCCCTGCTCAGCAATAACAAAAACATTTTTATATTATCAACCTTGTGTTCAGCACAAATCCAAAACACAGCCCCATATCATGCACTGGGAAGAAAATTAACCCTATCTCAGGCATAACCAACACAACTTTGATGTGGATATCTGCTCCACCACGGTCCTCCCTAGAGGCTGCAGGGGAATCTCTTCTCTGGGGCCTGGAGCAGTGTCTCCCTCTGTTCTCACCTTGGTGCTCTTGGGGTTGTTTCTCTTAACTACTTTTGCCTCAGAATCCTCTGCGTGGTGTTTTGCCCTTTCTTGAATTTGTTCTCCTTAGGTGCCCCTGCCCCGGCCATGGGCTCAGCCACACCCTGTGGTGGGTGGGTGGATCCGGCTGGAACCGGCTGTGTCTGGCTGGGGCAGCCCAGACTCCCCTCACGGAGCCCCCGCTGCTGCCAGGGCCTGGGCACCCTGTACAGTATTATTGAATAGAGAATGCAGTACTTAGTCCACATGGTGCATGTGCTGCCAGTTGCTGTAATGGAAGCATTTCCCCTTAACCATTGTTGTTTGAGTTGACCCCAGTGGTCACAAAATATGAGAGCCAATATCTTTCACCACAGTTTACTTAGCCTTTAGCCTTTCAATTGGTAAGACCAACAGGGATGTCAAATATTAACCGTGGTTATTTCAAAACTGACGTACTGGGCCTGGACCAGCTGCTTCCAGGGAAGCCTGTGGACACCCACAGGGGAGTACCAAGGCTTACTTGCTGCCATCCGGCCCCCAACAGAGAGGCTGCATCCACCCTCTTCTACGTGCCGATTCATTGAGTCATCCTGTGTACCCAGCCTCACTATTTTAAGACTCCATTGAGCGTATCATGTGGCCATAAATAGAAACATGTCTGAAGGCAAATAAATACAAAATAAATTGCTCATTTTAGCTTGTTACAGAAACTGTAGAAAATAACCACCCTTTCAACAAGAAAAGTCAAGGCAGTTTTTTGCCATTTTTAGCTAACAGTTCATCTGTTTCCTTTGAATTAAAGCATATTTCTGTACTTCGAAAGTTCTGTAATCTGAATAAATTAGAATCTATTTTGTCTCTTTCCAATATCTTAAGAATTTTCCTCTTCTTTATTTCAAATAATTTCCGTTTTAATTCTGTACAGATGATAAGATTCAAGTTTTCAATTTCTGGAGAAATTAGCCATCCTGCTTGGCTTCTGATGGCAGGAACTGATGAAGTATGCAGTCACAGATTACACCTGCTAGCTTTGTCTTCCTTGTCTCTGCTTTACTCGGTATCAAACGGGTTTCTAACACCATGTGAGCATGACTCTAGCTGCAGTTTACTGGGGCATAATGGTGTTCAGGACAGATATCTGATCTACTGAAAATTCTTTATTTTGGGGAGACATACATTGGTGCAATTTAAGGATACCTCTCTTCATATGATGAAGAGATCACTTTCAGGACTTTAAAGCATGGAGAAATTGGTGGTGTATGTCTGTCATGGTTTAAACCCAGCAAGCAACTAAGCCCTACACAGCCACTTGCCATCCCCTGGTGGGATGGGGAATAGAATCAGAATGGTAAAATTGAGAAAAATCATGAGTTGAGATAACAATAGTTTAAGTAAAGCAAACAAAAGCTGCATACACAAGCAAAGCAAAGGAAGGAATTCACTTGCCTCTTCCCACTTACAGGAAAGTGTTCAGCCATCCCAAGGAGCACAGAGCTCCATCATGCGTAACAGTGACTTGGGAAGACAAGCACCATCACTCTGAACATCTCCTCCCCTTGCCTTCCGTCCTCCTTCTTGCCTCAGTTCTCTATGCTGAACATGACACCATATGTTGTGGCATGTCCCTTGGGTCAGCTGGGGTCAGCTGTTCCAGCTGTGTCCCCTCCCAACCTCTTGTGCATTCACATCCTCCTCACTGGTGGGCTGAGGTAAGAAGCCTAAAAGGCCTTAATGCTGTGCCAGCACTGCTTAATGATGACAAAAGTAACTCTATTTTCACCACAAATCCAAAACACAGCCCCATACCAGCTTCTATGAAAAAAAATAACTCTATCCATTAGCACAATGGCAAAAACCTGTAAGGTTTACAAGGGCTAAAGTATTTGACTATTCAGATATAATGTCAAAAACCTGTAAGTTTTGGAAGGGCTAAAGCATTTGAATATTCAGATACACAGTTCTCACAGCCCCAGTCTGTCAATGTGACAGTTTATGAAAACTGAAGCTCTTTACCTCAAGGAGAAGCAGAAGGACCATATTAAATTGTAAAGAAAGCAGTGTTAATTATGACAGGCAACAACATTACAGGAAATTTGAAAGGCAGTACTAGAAGTCATACAAGCCAGTATTGACAGAATAGCAGAAGTGAAAGCTCTAAAGTAATTTTAGCTTTGCTTTGCCCAATGGAGCATGTTACACAATTCAGCTGGAAATCCACCAGAAATATCCTTGCCTTGGTATCCCCATCTGTTTGTTCACACTGTACCTATTAACAACCCAAAGCTGTCTGATTATTTTTAGGTGTTATCTTGATGAAGGCTCTGCAGGGAAACATGCACATTCTTGCATGCTTGCTCAAGGTCTGACAAGCACACAATATGTTTACATGACCCAGAGTTTTCAACATACAGAAAATTAGGTGCCCTGCCTTGGGTGTCTTCTTTCCATTCAGAAGAGCTCTTTTCCTTCTAAATCAGTCAATGATTTTTCAAAGTGAAATTAAGTACTATTTTTTGTAATAAGTTTTGGTTAATCTTCCCAGGAGATGATTCACTCTAGCCCAGGGGCGGCAGCAATGTCAACATCAGGTAAGGGCAATCTATAATCCTTTTGGAGAAGTACTAGAATTAGAAATGCATGATGAATTTGGGAATGACAAAAAAACCTTGGGGAAAAGATTTGAATCTGAACAAAACAGAAAAAAAAAAAACAAAACAAAAAAGAAGGAAATGGCACAAAGAGAAATAATGATTTTATATCATGATTCACTTTGTTGAAAGTGATACCTAGGATGGAGGCTAATCTTTTCACATAAAGCCAAGGACCTACTTAACACAGAAGCACATCAAGAGGCAGTTAAGAAACTAAACTGGATGGTCACATCCATAAAGTAGTGGTCAAGGGCTTAGTGTCCGGATGGAGATTATGAGTAGTGCCCCTCAGGGACCTGTAGTGGGACCAATACTGTTTAATGTCTTCATCAATGACATAGTCAGTAGAATCAAATGTACCCTTAGCAGGTTTTCAGATTACAGCAAAATGAGTGGTTTGATTGACATGACTGAGAGACAAGATGCCAGACAGAGGGACTTGGACAAGCTTAAGAAGTGGGCCCATGGGAGTCTCATGAGATTCAGTAAGCTTAAGTGCAAGATCCTGCACCTGGGTCAGGGTAATTCCAAGCACAAATACAGTTTGGGCAGAGAATGGATTGAGAGCAGCCCTGAGGAGAAGGACTTAAGGTGGACGAAAATCTGGGTGTGACTTAGCAATGTGCTCTTGATGGAAATCATATCCCGAGGTGTAACAAAAATAGCGTGGCCAGTAGGTCGAGGGAGATGATTCTTGCCCTCTATTCCACTTTCATGAGACCCCACCTGGAGTGTTGAGTCCAGTTCTGGAGTCCTCAGCACAAGAAAGATGTGGACCTGTTGGAGCGAGTCCAGAGGAAGGGCGCAAAGATGACCAGAGGCCTGGAGCACCTGTCCTATGCAGACAGGCTGAAGGAGCTGGACTGGTTCATCCTGGAGAAGTGAAGACACCAGGGAGACCTCATTGCAGCCTTTCAATACTTAAAGGGAGCTTATAAGAACATTGTGAACAGACTTTTTAATAGGTTCTGTAGCAATTGGACAATGGGTAATGGTTTTAAACTAAGAGAGGGTATATTCAGAGTAGAAATGTGGAAGAATTTTTTTACAGAGAGGGTGGTGAAACACTGGAGCAGAGTGGCTAGAGAGGTTGCTCATGAACCACCTTGGAAACATTCAAAGTCAGGTTGGATGGGGCTATGAGTGACCTGATCTAGTTGAAGATGTCCCTAGCTGAGATTGGAACTAGCTGATCTTCCAAGATCCCTTCCAACATAAACCATTCTAAGTTAAATAGCTGAGCTGCTTTTTTACAAAAATTCGTGATAAATTTGAAGGATTAAATCTGTAACAACTTCTAATGTACCACCAGAATGAACAGAATGAATCTGAACAGGAAGCCTGAAAATATAAATGGAGTGAGAATTGTAAATCACCTTTTTAAAATCATATGGGTTTTTAATGGGTAATAATGGTTGTAATATTTCGGCTAAACAGTCAATATAGGATATCCAACTAATTTATTTGTACTTCAGAAAGCATTTCAAACAACCGGCTAAACAGGCAGTTATGAAATTAAATAAACACAGGGTAAGAGATAATGAATTTCCAAGGTGAGAAACTGGTCAACTTCTAAAATAAAGATTAAAAAAAAAAAAGAAAAAAGGTTATTCCACAATATTAAAAAACTCATCCAGAATGTTGCAAATTGTCAAAGAGACTTTGTTTCTTGGGAAGTTAACCTTGTTAAAAACAGATTCTACTCTTTGTGCAACCTCTTGGAGACTTCTTAAGCAACTAATTGGGAAACAAAAAATATTAGAACACTGACATGGAAAACTGATTCATGTGGAAGACTATTACAACGCCTTAAACAATGCCATGCCTTAACAAGTATGACCTAGCCACTTCAAACAAATTATTGAATAATATTACGGTGGAGTTGTAAGGGAACATACATGGTAAAAATAATAAGAATCATGGAAACGTCTCCATTAAAGAAGAGCCTGAAAGATTAGAAAATATATAAAATAATGGTTAATAATGTTTTATGATTTTACTTACCTCAGCATGTGTAATTGTATATAAAGGAACACAAGAAAGCATTTGTTTACAAACTTTGTAAATAACCTATGTAATTGCCACATGGTGTTTAACAGTATAACAGTATTAAAAGCATGTTTTTATGGAGTCACCACAAATAAAATCACTTATAAGGAGAACAGCTCTTGTGCTTCGGGGCATAATCAAACCAGGAAACAATGGGGCTAGAAAGAAAGTTGGTGTTGGGGAAATAATACTTCTGTCTGCTAAGTATATCTGGGCTTCCTGCTTCACACATTCATAAGTTCTTGTGATAAAATGTTGTATGTTTTCTCACATTGCAAGCCAAAACCACTGTGTCTGGCTAGGTTTATTGCTTGCTCTGTTCCCAAGTGAAACTTTCTTTTTGTAACTCTTTCGTTTCCTACATTATTTTAACAGCTCAACTGGGCCCTGGAGATCCTACATCCTGCATCTCAGAACACCATGAGAGCTGTACAATATTGATCACTCTTACAGAAATTATCTGACTTTACAGGATTCCCTCTTTTTTTCTCATTTCTTTATTTGAGCTCAGTATGGCATTGCTTTTATTTGGAACTATAAATCTGCCAGTCATGTAATCTCTAATTTTAATCCCTGTGCTGTTTTGGGGATTTGAGAGTGTGCAGCGAGATCAGGACTGCTTTCCACATGCATTCTGCCTGTTATACAGCCCTATGCCAGCTAAAGATTATCATCCCTGCTAGCCAGCATTGTATGTTGCAGTGAAGTTAAAATCTGAGCATGCCCAGATCCATCTAGAACTATCTAGCTGAGCTGCTGAAATTGGACAGATAAAGTTAATGCCATTACGAACTGCAAATGATGAAGAAGAGAAAATCTCTGAATCCTTCTCTATTAGACTATGTTCAAACTGAAGCCTCTTGTTTTCCTTTTCTCTTGTCAAGTGTTAAAGATCTTGACACATATGTAGACAGTGAAAAAAACCTCTCAGTCCTGGTGGTGGGCTGACCTCAGGTTGTTTACTCAAGAAAGGGCACAGAAGATGACTGGAGTCTGGCCATATTTACATGACTAATGCTGTAAATCAGCTGTTTTAAAGCTCTTTGGTCTCCTCTTGCTGACAATTAACTGGACAGTAGTTGTCTAATAACAACTTCTTCTTTTGTACAATGTTTTATTCCAGGAGGTGCTGGATTTTTGACTCCAAATAAGAAAGTCACGCAGATTTCAAAAAAATATAACTATTTTATTAACATCCCAGAAAATATATACTAAATTTCAAAATGTTATGCCCACTCTGATTCTGGGAATGCTGTGATGACACAGCATCTGACAGACCTGTGGTCAGGGCATTGCACGCAGTACATAACCTGTCCATGGTGAAGTTCACCAGCATTAAAGCCTTTACTGGGTTTTGCTGCAAGCAAACCACTCTATTCATCATTTCTGCTGTTGAGCAAAAGGATGTTTATATGAAGACACCCTGTTTGACTTTGAGATAAAGACAAGGGCATGCTGGTGGCATCATTATTAGTGATCCCACATCAAGAGATTTGTGCTGTTCAGCACAGCCCTAAAGGCCAAGTACTACTTGGATTAAAGCACAAACCTGAACCTACTCAGGTCAACTGCTCTGTGGATCAATAAGTCCTCATCCTACAGCAGTCTTTGTTTAGGATCACAATAGAAGTCACAGTATCTGGGATTGAAAAACTAAGCACATTGCTTTCTTGGAAATCTTATAATGGATTATGGTCCTTATAGGACTTGGGCATTAATTTATTCATTTATCTGTCTAGGTTCCTTCATTGAAAAGATGCATTTTGTTTTAAGGTCTGAAGAAGAGCTATGCCTTTTTGTTTGTTACACAACCACCAGCGGACACTCTCCTTCCACAGTAAGACATATGGATTTCTGGAAATTCACACTTTCTGATAAGTTTCATATAGTTTTCAGTATGATATCTGAAATTGTAGGTATAGCCAGATGGAATACTACGTCTGTGAACACTTCTTTAGTGACATCCTCTGGGCAATGTGTTCCAACACTGCTGAAATGGTGCAGGGCATGGAAGAATTCAGCGCAAATGTGACTTTTTCCTTGTAAGTCTTAGGCCACAACCTAAGTGTTGATCATGGACTTGTGATTGGTTTCACTTTAATCAGAAGATATGAATGCTAACCTTTTGCCTAAGTTATTTACAGGCCTTTAAAATCTCTCTTAAAGTCGGAGGTTCTTGGGGTTAGTTTTCCGTTGTCTATTACATATAGGACATGTCATCTTTCTCCTCCAAAGTAAATAACACAGAAAGAAAATTACCCTTTTGCATCCATATACTCTCTTTCCTTTTGTCTGTCATTATATTAACCTAATGATACCTTTTCCTTTGATTCAGACTGTAGGATCATAGGATAACTAAGGGTGACAGGGACCTCAGGAGGTTTCTAGTTCAACCTCTTGCTTAAAAGCTGGGTTACCTCTGAGATCAGGCCAGGTTGTTCAGGGCTTTATCCAGTTAGGTCTTGAACAACTGCAAGGATGGAACTAGCAGGTGCTAAGTAGAGAGAGATAGTCTGTTCCCTCAGTGAGCTGGCTGTGCTTCTGCTAATACAGCACAGGAGATGCTCTTGGCCACCACTGCTGCTGGAGATCAGACTCAGGTCACTGCCCACCCTGACCCCCAGAACATCTTCAGCAGAGCTGCCCTGGGCAGGCAGGCCCCAGATAGGATCACTGCAAGAAGATTCATTTCATTTGATGTGCTGATTCAAAGAGTTGTTCTTATTGTGGAAAAGGGATTTTAACAATTTACTGACTCATAATAGCATTATCCATGACACTGAAGCACACAGAAATTTAACCATCTCTCCACAGTTCACCAGCCTGTGAATGCATATCTTAGTGCTTGCCTCAAAGTACATGGTGGTAAATGGATTCCTATTTCAGTCCTTTTCCAAAGGATTTTGGACCAATTTACTACTGCAACTGGTACTACTTTTATATCTAATATTCTTCAATAACTCCAGTATCTGAGCTACACATTTTATATTACTCACCAACAGGTAAGACATCTATGTCCTTTAATATTACATTCTACCACTGAAAAGAATGTAGAAAGTACTTGTTTTCTTGTGGGGTCTTTTTTAAAAAATTATTTCTCTTGCTATGGCAACTTCAATCCACCCTTCAGTCAAATTCTTGCACACAGAGTACTGTTAGTGTTATTGATAACCAAGAAGCCTTTCTACATGTGAATTACTTATATTCACAGAATTCACAGAA
>WEIT01018343.1:782-38759 GCA_013389985.1 Dryoscopus gambensis
GAAGGGAAGAAATATTTGGAATTAAAAATTCCAAATTGAAGAATTCAGATTGCTGAATGAAGTTAAAACATTAGTGCTACGTAAGGAAGCTCTATGGTCTTATATATGCAACGTTTTTAAATGAATTAAAACTGTGGAGGTTGCTGGTACACCAAGTGAGCCCTGACAGGAGTGAACAAAGGACTCGAACTGGCAAAGCACCAAAACGCATTTTCCGGCCAACAGGTGGTGTTCAACAACATTCCTCAAAATGGGATATATTCTCAGCACTGAGGTTTGAACCAGACTTTAGCCTACCTAACCCAGAAAATCTGAATTGGAATGCACTCAGACTGTATAATGAAAATCCTGTCTAGACCTGTAATTTGTGTAAATTATTGATGAAAATAATTTACTGTGACTTTATTAGCAGCTGATTTTGGAAGTGGATGCAATTTTTCTTTCTTTTGGTTGGGGGGGGCAGGGGAGGGAAAGGGTTATATAATATTGTCTCTTTTATAAGTTTGGCAAATAGAATGTGCATAATGATGTGTTGTGCCTTAAAGAGAAGACTGTGTTTGTGTGTTATAATGTAATTTTGGTTAAAAACTGTAGATAAACAAAAAAACTTTTGTGATAATTTTTGACATGACCAAATTTGAAATTCAAAGAAATCAAAGAGCAGGGCTGCACCAAAGAAATTAAGTATTTGTTGCAGTAAGAAAAAATAATAAAGGAAAGTTTGTGTTTTTATTTGGATTCTGAATAATTCCACTGACATTTGAGAAAAGTTAAGAATATATTGGGAGGTTGATACTGGGGACCGCTACCTTGAAAGGTAAAAGAAGAAGTAGTGTTTTAACACCTTCAGCATCATTTCTTGATTCTCCAACAAGAGAACTAAGAGCCATATTCATTAATTACTCAGTCCACTGAAAGCCATACAGTGAGTGTATCTGCTGTGTATAAAAGAACTAAGTTCCACCCAGCAGGCGAAGTGTTCAGGTGGCATTCCTAGAAGGTGAAAATGTGAAGTTAATCCCAGATGGGGAATAAAACACAAGTTCATTAGGAAAGAAAGATTACTAAAGAAGCTCTCATCAGTCAGATGTGGAAATGATGCTACATTCAGCATATTCAGGATCAACACAAGCTGCTGAAATTGCTGGCTTGATGACATTGGCCGTTTCAGGAGAACAGTCCACTTTGGTAAAGAAAACAGCATTTTGGTAGCTTTTCCATTCTGTTCCACATTTTCATGTATTTTGGTTTGGGTCAGCATGATTTTTCTCATCCATTTTTGATTGCTCAACAATATTACAGAGGGACAACCCTAGCATGTCAGGCATCTGAGGAGAGGATAAGGAGGTGATTTTCGTGAAGAACATTGAGAAATATATCACCTTAACTTTCTTAATTTCTATTAAAAGTTATGGCCCATATAGCGATAATTATCTTGCAAGTTTTGAATATGCTACCTTTCAGCTATGGAAAATGAGCAAGATCCATATTGCACACAGAGCCCTTAATGCTCCATGTGCAGCTTGAGCACTCTGAAACAACAGCAAGTGGTTTGTCTCTCATGGCAGAAGATGGAAACTTCTTTTTCAGTTTTTAACACTGTATGTGGAGACACCTGAGGTTGCGTGTGCACTGATTGTGTGAAGAGGTATTTGCAAGAGGAGATATTAAAGGCAAACTCCAGGATGTCTGCACAAGCACAGTAGTCAGCACTGAGGTGAAAATCTTCCCTCTCTGTGCTCTGAAGCCATCATACATCACAATTACCAGGTAGTAACTTTGTTCATTTAAACTTTGTTGAGGTTTTAGTAAAGTTACTTGGTAGGTGAAAGCCTGGAGCCACTACAAGTCCAAGATAAAACTCCTCTATAAATTCATAAAAATGGATATCTTTGCTGTGTTGGAATTGGATATACAAGTCACCACACAACAAACTAACAATAATTTTTTATCACTGGGCTCTTTGAAGCCATCACATGAGACTTGCCACATATGAGATCACTACAGACTAGATAGATACTTGGGTGATAGATTTGTGTGTCCAAAAAGTAAAAATTAAGGATACTTTCTTTATATTTTCAGTACCTGGAAATACATGTCATAAAAAGTCATAGTACAGCTTTTTGTAGTTTTTCAGGTGGGAAAAAAAGTGTTTCTACTGGAATGGGAAAGGACTTTGAAGCCCTTCTCAAGTTCCAGCATTGCATAAAAATCTCAATGTAAAAGACATGATAAAACAAAAAATTTGTATGGTTAACTAGCTTTTTTCTCTTTTTTTTTTTTTTTTGACATGTCATAGTGTTATTTAAATGCATGAAGCAATATTATTTCTCAAGTTATTTGTTCAGCTTTTCAGTGTTCTTTTCCTAATCAGATGTAAGAACAAAAAGTAGCCCAGCAACAACCGTTGGTTCTTATTAAAGGTTTGCAGTGCCTTCATTGGAGTTGTGCTTAGCTTTGTGTGGCAGATATGGCTCAATTAATATATGGACTTCTAGAGAGGAGATGGAGGCAAAAGGAGGGAAGTTTTACAGAGCACAACAAGGTTCTGTGTGCTACCGTAGCGGAAGTTAATTGTTAAAACAAGTGATCCACAAAAGCATGCATCCAAAGAAAATTCAAGGATGTAGCTCAAAAGCCTTCGCAATACTGAAACTCTAAAACAAAATTTCAGAGTATGAATACTCTCTTGCTAAGCAAAAATTGCTGTATATCTTTAAATAAGTCTGTAGTACATGCCTGCCTTGTAGAGAGAAATTAGTCGGATATCTTTTCCTGCATGAACAATACAGAGGAAAAAATAACCAAGGCAGAGACAGTCATGCCAGACTGTTCCAGATGGGCCTAGGAAGATTAAACTCAAGGTTGGTCACTTTGACATTGAGTGCATTTTAATTCAGAAGCATATTAATCAGAAACTACCTTCCCTTCAGCCTCTCCTCAACAACCAAGATTGAGCACAAGGTCACATTTGCAAGTATTTTGGAGAAATGAAATATAGAATAAAATGCCTTTTGCTGATACTCTAGCTGTTCTCAGTAGAGAACCTGAACATTCATTGGGCATTTGAGTGGTCAGCTTGCAAAATACAAATATTGTGTGATTGCAGTCATGGGGTAGAATCTTAGACATAACTCTGTGCAGTTCAGGAAAAAAGGGCAGAAAAAACCTAAAATATATGCTTGTTTTTAGATGCCTGTGGAGATTGGGCACAAAGATATAGGTAGCAGCGAGCTCCCAGATCTGTTTCCATTAGAATCCACTGCGAGCAGCAGTGTTTGCATCTGAAGCAGATGCAGTGTGTTCCAGTGTAAGCACTGACAAGGGAGATGAGGCCAAATCAAAGTCCTCTCTACAAGCACACTTCATCTTGGGGCAGGTGAAATCTTGCATCCCACTGGAACTGCAGAGTTTGTGGAGAATATAGACTTGACCCACTATAGGAAGACTAGGTTTTAGTGGTGAAGTTGTATCCAGATCCAGGGTTTCAGTTCAAAAGTCATCTCTGCTTTATAGGATTGACACCAGGCATATGCTGTAAATGAATATGGTATTTAGTATCTCTGAAGAGAAGCTGAAGTGACATAAGCCAAAATCCCAGCAATAGCAGCATTTTGGAGATTTGAAGCCAAGGGTCTCTGTCATGTATTAGCATATTATAGTTTATTAGGGCCTACCTAATTTAAGAAAAATGTAAATTAAAATTAAAGCTTATAAAATTATGTACATCTTTACTATTTCTCAATAAATACACTTGGAAGTGTCATTTTCTGCACTATACAAAGTTGTAAGTTGTTTGGTTTGTGGTTGAAAGACGTAGTACCTCTTACAGGAGCCGAGTGTGAGCTGAGACTCTGACGTCCATGCCGCCCTTGTCGTTCCTGCCTGGAGCAGCCCTGAGCCCATGTATGGGGTCTGGTAGAGACTGGCTCACCTGTGGACTGTTTGCAGGGTGCATCCTGTAGAGAGAATCTCCCCCTGCTCTGCACCAAGGCTTCCTCACCAAGAACACCAGGTGCTTTGCTACAGGTGCAGCCTGAGAGAGACAATTAGCAGCTCTGTTGCAGTGTCCTTGAGACAAAATACAGAACAAACCAATTTGATGATGTAGACACACAGTGTATGCATTTAAATTAGGTCACTCACTAATGCTTTGCTAATACCTTCAAGGTCATGGGTTGTTCAGGAGACACACAGGGCTACTGAGGGGCAAGTAGCCTTTCCAGTTGAAGATCACCCTCATGAAAATCTAAATGTTTTTGGGACCAGTACTTCATTTTTTTTAGTGAAGTACTGAATTTCGTTTGAAGGAAGCTGTCCCTCTGCAGTCTGCTAGCAGAGGCCGAAGTGGGATCACAGAGTTGTCAGCACACTTAGATGTGACATTATGATCTTGGGAACTACACAGCAAGTGGCAGAGCCTTGGTAGCCACAGTGATTCAGCCACAAGAAGCAGCTTGCAAGTAGTGGACTTCTTTCTGAGGGGTTAGATTAAAGCATGTCTCTTACAGCTGTTCTGTAGGTACATCTGCCCCCTTCTCAGTTTTAGGAACAAAAAGGAAGATCTATCAAAAATCAAGTGGACAAAATGCAAAGAAATCCCAACTACTGAGCAGACAGACCCATAGCAGACAGTGGTTTTACAGTGTGTCTCCCAAACGGGTTAGCATGTGACTCCAGAGAAGAACCATTCAGTACCATTTCAGAAGAGTGAGGTAGTCAGAAAATGGGTGATAGCACAACATTACCTTCATTTCTTGTTGCTGGAAACTCATTGCTCTCAATGGCTGTCATTGTGCCCTGCACATGATGTTCGCAGTGAAGAACTAAAGCAAAAATATCATTCTGAGAGCATTTATGGGCGGACTCTTCCTCATTTGGGTGCAAAATTACTTCTCCATCATTATCCATTATCTCTAAGACTCCTCAAGAAACATGCACTTTAGGGTTGACTTTTTTGATTAATTTTCTTTTTTTTTTCATTTTCCAAAAGCCCAGGCAGTAGAAGGAATGCTGAGAAAGTCAAAACATAACAATAGTTTGTTTTTCCATGTTAGTTTCTCTACAAATTTCAAGGTTTGATTTTCAAAGAACTGAATATAGTACTTAGATAAAGTAAGAATTTACTTTAAATTAAAAAAAATTAGGAATTTTTTTTCTGATTGGGAAGTAAAGATAGAAAACACCAGAAAGTTTCAGAAATTAATTTTTTAAGTGGACAAGCAAAGAAATTCCTTTGTTGCACAAAAAAACCTTTCTCAAATTTTCTGGATAATTTAGGCATCAAACATCCATCTACACATGGGCTATTAGAAATTCACATATGCACTTCAGTAAACATGAAGCAAGAGAGCAGAGAAGCATGAAGGACAGGATTTATAGAAATTATATGAAGGAGTCAGGCTTAGAATGGAGCTTAATTAGATTCAATTTTTCTGCCTTGCTTATAGTGTCTGGGAGAACGGAGTGCGGCAGAGAGGCAAATGGAAAGTGATTCATGTTTCCTACACTGCTATACAATCTACTGTGCCCTTCACCAGGAAGCACACACTTCTTCTACATGAAAAAAATAAAAACAACTGGAGCTATTTGGAAAATATTAGAAATTGTTGACTCATTGAAACTAAAATATGTTTTGGGAGTGCACACACCAATGTGAATGAATGGAGCATTTTTAGTCCTATTTAGAGAAAGAGTGAATCAGGGGCCCACCACATCACCCAGAAGAACAGTCTGAGCCACTGCAGGACTCTGGCGACTGTGGCTCTCAGTTGGCTTATCAAGCCCCTGTTCTTTGCTTTCAACTTGTCTGGATTAGGGCCTTGGTTTTTAGTTTTCTGACTCAAAAAGATTCTAATTTGGTCCAGCTGGGAAGAGTAATGTTTCTAAGATCAGGGGAAAAAAATAAAAGAAAAAAGAAGTGAAGGAAAGATAAGGGAAGGGAAGAAGAAAAGAAAAAAAATAAGCATAAGATGATCATGCCTAGTGTTGTGAGCCTCCTGGGCAGCAGAGCAAACCCCTGGCACTTAGTAGTAGGACTTCTTCGCGGGTTTTTTTTGGGGGGTGGTGTTGGGGTAGCCTTGGCTGGCAGCCAGACTCCCACCCAGCCATTTTCTTAGGGACTGCTCTGTGCTGGGGAGGTCTGGTGCCAGGGGAGGCCTCTGCCTGTATCTCACCAGTATATCCCATGAGCAGCCTATAATGTTATTTTTATAAGGATGCATCAGCCTCAAATGCTATCCTTCTCAGACAGAAAGCTTTTAGTTTGATTTGGTTTTATGGTACAAGCCATGACTGGAGCATGTGTTATACTTTTACAGCTCATGCCAACCAGAAACCCTTAATGAGATCTGTGCCTCATGATCACTCATGTTTAAAAGTAAAAAAAACCAAGGAGTTAAAAAATGGGACAGGGAGAAAAATGGAGCCAAGTGTGGAGGGCTGCTCCAGTCAAATGGCATATACGCACTGATTTATGAATGCAGTCCTATTCTCAATAATCACCACAGACCACTGACACATGGCAGCTGATGGAGGTAGGGTAATTAGCAAAGCCCAACTTCTCCAGTTACTCACTGGGAGCTAAAATGAGGAATTCATTATAAGCTCTGAATAATCTTGATGAGGAACATAGTGATATTCAACACGGAACTGCCTGGTGGCCAAAACAGATGCAGTGTAGCCACCCAACCCCCATGAGCAGTTGAAAGGGGAAAGAGCCAATTCTGCACAGGCGCCTTCTCAAGAGGGGCACTCACCCCACTCACCTGGCCCCTCACCTTGCCCACCACAACCTTGCCTGCCACTATTCCAGTGGGGAGAGGGCAATGACCCAGGCAGTATCACCTCTGGGTACAGCCCCCAGGAAGCAAGGGATGAAGCTCTCAGTGCTTTGCTGATTCTCTCAGAGTTGTTTTTATATCCTCCTTAAACTAATTTCGTTCTTGGTGGAGCAGGTATCCTAGCTGGGAGGTGTCTATTCACAGAGGAAAAGAAAGAGCTAATTTGGGGCCTCAAGAGGTCAGGAACTGCTCTCCGCAAAGGGTATCCAAGCACTTGCCAGTGTTTTTATTTTTCCTCTTTACCTAAATGCTTACAGTGAGTTTTCTTCTCTGGTTAAACTGCAGTTCCTTAAAGGAAGTTTACTTATAATGGAAAGGCTGACTCAACCTTCATTCTAATAACCAGGAAAAGACAACAGTAAAATGAAACAACAAATCATTGCTCTGACAGTAATGAGGCACTTGCTTAGACATTTATCTGTCCCTTTACAGGGCAGTAATTTTATGGTTGAAATGCCTTGGGTTGAACTTTGTGTCTGCGAAGAAATTGTCAAGCCCAGGCTGAAATTGCCTCATTTAGAGGACGGTAACATTGTACATAATTAATGTATTCATTTTCATTCTTAAAAACTAGTAAATGCAGCTTATTTGAACTTTCTCCTGAAAGCTAAATTTATTAGCTACAAAACATCGAGACTGTGCCAGCTGTTTCAAGGAGATTATGTCCTGTCTTTCCTCTGTTTTCTAACAGCTTTCCACTAATACCACCTGGGTGGCTCTTCTCTATAAGAAACTTAAGTGCAGGCAACAGCTTTCTTCTGTCCCCTTTGTTGCTTCATAGGTTTTCATGATAAACATTTTTTTCCTTCACCTCCATCTAAAAAGCAGAAAGGCTGCCACTTTTTTGCTGAAAATGACTTTAAATTCATCAGCTCTCCCAGACCTAATAAAGTGACATGTTTACAATGCTAAAGGAAATCAGGTGTTTTAATGTTAAATGAAAAAAAACATATTTATGTAGTGTTACAATAATACTGTTTGCCTGGCCTTTCTCAGCCTATTCATCACCCAGCAATCCTCTCACAAAATGCTGTGGAGTCTGTGTGCTTCAATGCCATGCAATAGTAAGTGCAAATTCACCATAAATCATGTATTGCAGCGGTCTCCCCCTTTGCTGCTGGCAACTGCTGCAGTGGGGCACACGTAGGGAAAGAGCCATTCCCCGGGCATGTGGCAGTGAGGATGGGGCAGAGGCAACACAGTGGCAGGTGGGCACTGCTGCTACCATCCCCCTTCTACTTCTCAGGTAAATTCCATTGTTGCTGCTTGTCCCACCACCTCCATCAAGAGCTGTAATGTTCTACCACCGAGCGCCTAGGTAAGAGCTTTTGGGGACAGGCACAGTTTCCTTCTTCCCTACTGAGTGGAAAGATGCTGTTACATTGTTCTAACACGCAGGTAACTGAGACACTAAGTGATTTTTGTTGACACATCATGGCAGGATATGAATCTCACATCTGAAATTATTCTCAACTCTTTGCCCTTACCTGTTGATAAATCTGGTATCTATTCTTCTCTGGCCAGGCCCCCATAAGACTTTTTTAATCCTTGTTGAAATTTTCCATTCTGCTCCATGTGCAGAGATTGGTGTAAGTTTATAATGAAAAGGTTCTGTATTTTAAGAGGAAATAAGGCTCCTTATATGTAAGCTGAAGGAGATACTGAATTTCTATCTAGTATTTCAATGACTTTCATAGAGGTGGGTAGAACATATAATTAATTGGTAGCTATCTCTTGTCCCCACCCCTGCTGAACGACAATCAGACTCTACTCTGCGGTTTTATGCTAGAAAACATCTGGAGAACATGTGGTTCCTTACTTTGTTCAGCTGGTTGTCTGTACTGAATTTCAATCTTCCTTGTAATACCAGTGGTAGTTGTGAGCTTAAATACCTTTTCTTGCACCTGTAGATCTCAGAGCCAGCAGGTCTTTCATTCAAGTATGCAAATGTACAGACACTTGGCATTCAAATTAGCCACTAGGGTTAGTAAAGGAATCTTGTCTCTGCTATGAAGACTTTGTGGTAGTGATCTCTGCAGTGATGTAATAGCAGTTATCTCTGTGGTGATACAATAGCACTGCAGAACACAACATCTGGCTATAGAAAGCAGCCACTGGGCTCTGGGACAATAGTTCCTTTTAAATGGTTTTAAGAAGACGGGGTGCACAAAGAAGTGGATGACATTGTTTTGGCATATTTCTGAATGAAAAGAGGGAGAACCTCTTTGTCTCTGGCAACCATGGATTTCAATATTGGGATGTATTACAAGAAAAATATTGTAATGAATAATCATCACTTTATACTCCTAGCCTTGTAACTGGAAGTCTTTCTTGACTGTCACAGCAGTAAACTGACAATCTGTCTCCACAACGTTTTGTCACCTGGAGAGGTGATGTTTTCAGAGGTTTCATCATTGTGCATTTCAGGATAACATAATGAATAGAAGAAGCCAGAACTCTTGTCACAGTGTTGGATTTATTAGAACAATAAAGTACAAAACAAATGTGTTGATATTTGCTTTGTTGAAAACAGCAAACTGAATAACCCAGCAGACTCTGTAGTGTAATCCTGGCTGATATGTTTCTTTCCTGTTTCTCCACCTTTGTACTTAATCCAGAGTTCCTCGGTGGTTTTTAGTGTGTAGATTACTCCCCAGTGCAGAGCTTTTCTCATGGTCCAGCTTACAATTCCATGTCTGATCAGCTACTTCCCCTTTCACAGCAGCTTAGTACTATGTAACACTAATGCCTGGTTTGGAAAAGCCATAAGCAGTCATTTATGTGTGGTTTCTTCAGTGTAAAAAGGCTGACCAAAGAAAAGACAACTGCTTTATTTTCTACAGATGGAAGCAGATGCTTGGGGCACCGTCAGGAGTTCCAAAGTCGTAGCTGTGGGAAAGGTTACTCTCCACTTGCTTGCTTGCAATCATTTCTTCAGATAAACCTATCTCCCCTGAAATTTTCTATATCAGATCTGATTACATCAACTGTCCAGGAGATCTAGCCTGTCTACTATATCAAGTGGCATGTCAGAAAAGGGTAATTGCACTTGGCAATGACAGTATATTTTTCCTGGTCCCTTCTTCCTGCTCCTATCTTTCATGAGATTAATTATCTTGAATATTCTGTAGTGCATAGCTGTGCATTCAGCAAAGATGCCTGGCATAGCTGAAATAAACATTTAGATATTTCACTCTTTCTTGCCATTTGCAGATGCAGTGTCTCTGTTCATACTGCATTTTTACAATTTATTTTCAGACTAGTTCCTAATGCAATTCCTAGTCTACTTTGTAACTATTGTGCATTAAAAGTTATCTTCATTATGATCAAGCATTTGCATTATTTCAGGATTATTGTTTTTCTTTTAAAACCAGTGTTAAAGATTTCATTCTATTGATGAGTGTGCTAGCTGCTTCCAATCCACACAGAACATCGGGTCCAGGTACTTAGACAGATTTTCAGCTATCTCATGATGGCCCTTGCAGTCTGAGATTGAGGGATGCCAAAGAATAACCTTTTCATAATGATTCAGCAAGTTAAGTGGTCAAGAGATGTTCTGGTTTTGGCTGAGGTAGAGTTAATTTTTTTCACAGTGGCTGGTATGGGCCTATGTTTTGGATTTGTGCTGAGCACAGGGTTGATAATACAGAGATGTTTTTGTTATTGCTGAGCAGGGCGCACACAGAGCCAAGGCCTTTTCTTTCTCCTTTTGTACTGCCACACTGGCAAGGGGGCTGGGGGCTTATGGGAAATTGGGAGTACACACAGCCAGGACAGGTGACCCTTACTGACCACAGGGATATTCCAGACCATATGACATAATGCTCAGTATATAATGTGGGGAGAAGGAGGAGGAAGGAGGAGATATTTGGAGTGATGGAGTTTGTCTTCCCAAGTAACCATTGCACTTGATGGGGCCCTGCTCTCCAGGAGATGGCTGAGCACCTGCCTGCCCATGGGAAGCAGGGAATTTGTGCCTTGTTTTGCTTTGCTTGTATGCACAGCTTTTGCTTTCCCTGTTAGTCTATCTTTATCTCAACCCATGAGTTCTCCAGCTTTTACCCTTCTGATTCTCTCCCCAATGGGGGAATGAGTGTGTGGTTGCGTGGGGCTTGGCTGCTGGCTGGGGTTACACCATGACAAGGGAGTAAAGATCCATTTTGTCTCAGGGTTATTCCACCTTTAAGACAACTCAGACATCACCCTAGTTTGTGGCAATAATGTTTTGGAGGCCATTTGAAAAGAAGACTTGACCCCTTAACTGAGAGGTAGCAAGTGTCTGAGAGTTACTTGAGAAAACCTCCTGGAATTGCTATCTCTACAGCTGATGGTCATCCAATAAACTGAGATTACATGTGTGTAACATTACCCAAGTGTCAGCTCCATAGCATGCTGTCTGAAAGTTTCTCAGAGCTGTGTAAGCAGTCTTGTGATTTGTTTGAGAAATGAGGGAAGACGTGCACTGTAACATTTGGCCTTGGCTGCAAGATGATGACTTCAGTGATGGCAGACAATCCAATAAGTACATTTGTTGATACAGTACACCTCTTGGCCAGGCAAATGCTTCCACTGCAAGCCAAATTTATGTCTCAGACAAATTGCATAATTTATCAGCAAACCAGACCAGACCTATTGTTGCCTACAGAAGAGAGCCTTCAGAGATGGCAGGAGTGTGGGCCAGAGTTTGCAATGCAGTGTGTGTGGCTTTTCCAGCTCTCAGCATTAGAACAGGCAGAGATAAATGGACAGATCAGGATCTCTGCAACTTTACCACCCTATGCTTAACAAGTCAATGAGTTGGCCATAGATACAATGCCAGGAGACATTCCATAAGCTCCCTGGAGCCAGGACCGGATTTTCAAAGAAGCCAAGATTAAAACACAGTATTTTCCATGAATGAGTTTCCTTTCTACTGAGATCATAGCATATTGAGAGTGGGTAATTCAGCTATCTGCACAATGTTCCTGCACTCTCCCTGGCTTAATAAAAAGAGTCAGCATTCCCATGCTGCTCCTGCAGAGAGACTTTGTGCAAAACAGATTGCCAGCAACCTTATGCAAGCTGTGGCCCTGTCTTTTTTTATACACCTGTTTGGGGTCACAAATTTTCTCTGTATTGATTCTTTCTAGAAGAAACAAATGAAATGGAGCTGTAGGATAATCACATAAGTATCTGGTACCCTCAAATTCCTTGGACATCCACCATTTAAATAGGCTTATTCATAGCATTATTTACAGAAGTTGATGGTCTCCAAAAGACTTTGCCAGTACTAGTACATCTTTCAGCAAACCTCCGTTTAGTTGGTTGAGAGCATCAGTTGGGCTGAGGACAGATGGGAGGCCATTCAGTTGCTTCCTGAAAAATAGGATACTACTGAATGCCTCCCTTCTCCAAAGTTTTCTAGCTACAGTGACTTCTTGAAGTCTTTTCTACTACTTAGCATTTTGGTAAAATTGGTGGAAAGAACCAGCAAACCGATGTGAGCTGCAGTGTCTCAATGGCAAACCTTATGGGCTTACTTTACAAAATTCACAGTTGTTGCCATGTTTTTCCATTTCCCATTTTATTTTGGAAGCTGACTGAAAATTACTGGTAGCAGCAGACACCTAGGTGTTCTGAAACAGTGAATGAAATTTGTACTTGTAGGATATAGCAAATTTTTTGAACAACTGTCTCAATGGAAGACATCCGTACAAGTTTTGGATGAATGTTTTATAAGTTCCTAGATCCTCTGGCCTCACCACTGTGCAGTCTATGACACAAACACGTTGACACAAATGGAAAACAGGTTACAACTTTTCATTGTAGAAGGAGAATTGATCTTAATATCATGATGCTCCAGCACAGAATTTTGTGAAATGCTTTGCCAGCTTAGACATCAAACAAATAATAGTGAAGCACAGACTAATGCAGCTATTCACTTTCTGGGCAGACTAGTAGCCTCAGATAGACACGTTACTGATACTGGTCAGAAAAATGCCAGTTCTGTTTCTCAAAGGTGGCTTGGACTATCTAGCATCACAGAATATTCTGAGCTGGAAGGGAGCCAGAAGGATCACTGAGTCCAGCTCTTCAGTGAATGGCCCATACAAGGATCAAAGCTAGAACCTTGGCATTATCGGCACCATGCTCTGACCAACTAAGCTAAGAGTCCAGAGATGTCTAAGAGGAGTAAAGGAGCTGATAAAAGAAGACAAAGCCAGAGATTAATTTCTTGCTTTTGAAACATGATTTCAGGAAGGAAGGAAAAACCTTTGCAAAAACCTGTTGTAATTGTTATTGTTCTTCAAGAAACGGTAAACTAGAGGGTCCCAAGAACCCACCCACTTTCACCCTGTGACCTCCTGGGACTTGGGGGTGCGCAGGGGAGGAGATGTGACATGGGACCAGCTAATGGAGAAGGGTTTGGGAAGTGTGGCCCCTCCTTACTGCCAAATTGAATCAGGTGCACAAATAGATTAGGGGATGAAACTGAGATGGAAAAAGCACAGAGTGGAGTTCGGATAGGGCTGGGGGTTGGTACGGATCAGGGCTTGAGATCCAAATAGTTATTTTTTGCAGCAGACGTTGCGGTTGAGCTGAGCATACTTGGGGGATGAGTTCCTGAACTTCTGTGATGCTTGAAAGCAGTTGTCTTCTCCAGCCATGGGCTGGTGCTGAGATGGATAATGTCAGCCTCCCTTTCTGCTTCACACTGAACCCCCCCAGAAAAACATGAGCTATTTCTCCTGTCACTCAGCCCCTGGTAGCAGAGATGAACCATCATGGGGGACAGGTGAACAGCAATGTGATAGTTCCTGCCTAGAATAGTGAAGCCTATGAATGTTTGCAGTCTATTTCCCCTATTTTTTTCATATAGGTTGATCCCAAGCAGATAGTGCTGCTTTGAGCCAGCATTTCATTCCTCTTTGTCACCTGCACAGAGCTCAGGAGGAGTAATTTCAGCCTTCTTTGTGGCCTGTGTAGGTCCCGACCCCGAAGTGTGAGTAGCAGGGAGTGGCAGCAGGGCGGGCAGGCATCTGACGGCTGGAGAAGCCAGAGAGATGCTCCATTGTGTGGCAAAGCACCGACGGATCACTACGACTCAGCTGATGCCACAGGCTGGTTCCGCTGCTGCTCCCCAGCCTCCAGCTATCAAGTTTCTCCTTCAGCTCCATCTTACCTAGAGGGGTTTGTACAAACCCGAAGCTGAGGGTATTTCAGGGGAGAAGGAGACGATCTTGCTGTGGTTGCTGTTTGTCCTGCCGGCTGCTCGTCAGCGGGGAGACACTGCCATCTCCCGACTCCGGGCTCCGGCTGATGGAGCGCTCTGCACCCTCCTCCCCTGGCGATGCTGCGGGGAAAGCAGCGCTGCGTGAGGTGCCTGGGGGCCAGGGGCTTGTTCACTCGTGTTCTGGTTTCAGGGCGGGTTTGGAGACCTGTCCGCAAACAGCAGTAGGAGGTCACGCTCCGGGCCGCGAGGTCGGAGTGGTGCTGGAGCGAGCACAGTGAGACGGAGGTGGCACAGGGAGATAAGCGCGAATGCAGCAGGAGCTTGGGAGGCACACAGAAGTGAGGGAAGCTGAAAACTGAGCGGGCTGTCACAGGCCATACCTGGCACCATCATTCACAGCAGGGTAGACAGGAATAAGTAAATGGCTTGTGCCTCTCCCTGCCCACCCTCTCACTGCACCTGATCCACCTTCCCGAAGGAGAATGCATTTAAAAGAAGCAATAGCGTAATTTTACGCTCCAAAAAGACACTAATATGTGCTGGAAATCAGCGGAAATTCATGCACCTTCACGTTTAGCTATTACAAATACCATCCCCACTGAAGCAAACCAAAGCTTGGGAGGCAGAGCTGGGAAAACGTGTCCGCTGTGCCTGTCGCTGCTCCAACACACCGGACCGTCTGTGGGACGCCGCTGGAAGTGCAGTTCCGTGCAAAACTAAAGGCCAGTAATTCCCAGGAAAAGCACCAGGGGTCATTCCACTCTTTAGCTCCACCTTAAACCAGCTTCTCATCACACAAGCACTAGCAAACACCTCTCCCCTTTCCCTCTCCCTTCCGACTGCCTATGATAAACCTGAACTGCAAATAAGGTTGTGTTTAGACAGGAAAGTGGTGGGAATATTGTCTGAGTGAAGACAGGAGGATCTATCCCGGTGGAAAGGCTTTTGAATGGTTTACAGTATTTGCCTGTAATTGTACACATTCCTTGAACAAATCACATCCACTCATTTATTATTGTGCTAAACAACGCAGTAGGTCTAGTACACAGGTGTGTCACTCACCCTGCTTCAGGCTAGAGACATCTGCAGTGGAATGGAATTTTTCCACACAGAGTTAAGTTATGTTAATGCAACATCAGAGGTGACCGGTTTGGGGAGATGAGAAAGGAATACAGGAGGAAAAATAATCTGAACAAAATGTTCACCCAAACATGGAATAAAATTACCAAGAACAGGTGTTTGCTTTCTTCCCTGAAATGCAAAAAAAAAAAAAAAGTTGTTGTTTTTTTTTAAATAATAATTCTTTTTACAAATTTAAGTGTTTCTTTGCTGGTAAGAGTTTGATCCAAAAGGCCTGATAATCAGTGGGAACTTTCCCTGGGCTTTAGATTGTGTCCCATGTGTCAGCTGGATTTATTTGTCATGTGAGTAGTAATGAGGAATAGATTGTTTGAGGCTAGAATACCTAGGGCTTTGCTTCTAGTTAAAGCAGGTTACACGTGTGAAAAATGTGTACCTCCTGTCAACTACTGTGAGTGTTTTCCATGTTAAATGCACACAATTGTGAAGCCCAAAATCCCACAGGAACAGAGGTGCAAGTTCATGGGAAGGTAAAAGCTACACACACACATACACAAACACATTTTGTGCCACTTTTCTATGGTTTAGTATCTCATCTCATACATGAAAAATGCAGTACACAGGACTGATGTGCTCTGGGCAAAGAACTGAATGCTAACCCAGCCATACCCACCAGAAAGTTAACCCCCTCCTGCCTGACCTTCCTCTGTACTCCACCTACCCACTCCAAGAAAGGGTAGGTCATTGTTCTCATAGATTTTTTTTCCCCCCCAGGAAGAATCACTAGAAAAAGAGATATGAAATTAGTTTCCCAGGGCATATCAACATATGAGTTTTGCTGTTCTCACAGCTTTAACATTTATTTGCTATAACAGGCTCTGGTACCTCAGTCCATGTCTGTCCAGCACTTACACAGATAATATAGCCTCAAGTCCTTAATGGATGCCTAAGATTACACCATGTCGGCACTCACTCCCTGGCTTGTCTGAAAGTTTTTCATCATCTTGGCCAAGAGTTTCCATTCTCTTTAGTCTCCAGAAACATCAGGCAACCCCTATGCAATTTATTGCAGTTTATAGTTCTCTACATGAACGTCACTTCCAAAATATTCATTAGAAAAATTAGTCATTTACAATAAATGTTACATTTTTACAAGAAAATGCAGCAATTCTTTACTAAGCATCTGGATTTTTTCAGCACCACTTCATAATGAGGATGAGCCTGAACTGGAACACCTGATCTAAACTCTCTTTTGACTTTTGGAGAATTTCAGATCCAAGTTTTTAAGGGCTGGGATTGTCTTCATTTTGAGTCTTCCACAGTTCTGAGCACATAGTTGGCACTTAACAAATAAACAATAGTAATCCAAAGCTGGACCAGTATTAATGGCTAGACTGTATCTGTACTTCATAAAAATGTATACGTCTTCCACATCACCCATGCTACGTCAAGGGCAATGCCTTCTTCCTTTTGTAACCATACACAATTGCAATTAGAAAATATAAAATCCAACCCACAGCTCATGGGGTCGCTAGGGAAAAACAACCACATCCTTCATGTGGTGTGAAGAATAATCCAGAGGTGTGATTTGGAGTGATGAAATGGTTTTTAGACAATGGCATTGTCGCAGAGAAACAATAACTTGAACCATGGCAGCACCTGCTGCAAAGCTCACCTGGGAAGAGGCCAAGTCTCTGACCAGCAGCCTCACGTAGCTGAGAAGGAGCAAGCTGTAAAGGACAGCACAAGGGAAATATGAATTCGTGACTGTGTCCTATCATGGAAATTAATTCATGTCTGATTCATTCCCAGCTCTCAGGGAGGATGGAGAAGGTGGCTTACCCAGGCTGGATTTACATGGATACAGGTTCACATCAGCACTCTCAAGAGAATGAGCACTTTGTGTATTTAACAGTCTCACAGAGCTTCCCGTTGCAAAGTATCGCCTGCCAAAATCTTCCTGCTAACATCACTGCTGTTTTGCATGACCTGGGTTTAGGCCACTGGAAGTGTCCAGAGTTGTAAACTAAATAAACGAATGATTGAAAAGCATCTCACATTGTCCTCCCTCAGGAAGAGAAGTGCCCATATTGAACAGGGACAGGCCAAAATGCAGCAGGACAGCAGCATTTGTTGCAATCTGTATTGCTTTAGTCAAAAATTTTCCTTAGCATCTGCTTTTGGGTGTTTAGTCTTCTCAGTGCTTCACAGTGGAAATGAAGAAACTGTGAAAACTTCTGGCAGTTTGCATAGAACAGAAGGAGAGAACATAGATGGAAAAGTGCTCCAGCAGAGGTGGAGTAATGGCAACTGATATGCAAGGGGAAGTCATAGGAAACAATGCAATCTAACTTGTTCCAGCTGCCTGAGCAATCACAGGGACAGTGCCAGATGTAATATAGCTCTGCTTAGCATGAGCTGAGATCTGGGATAGCCTCCAAAAGCAAGGACAGGGAGAAAAGAAGCAGCAGCTTGTTTGTGAACAAAAGACTAAACTATTTGGTTGCTAAAATATACGCAAAGGAGGTATCCCTTCCCTTTGCCCCATGTGCAAATCACATCTAATCTGGAAAAAAGACAAAGGAAAAAAATAATCCAGTTTGTGGTTGTGCTGAATTCATTTGATAAACACTGGAGACCATGCTAAATGGGGAGGAAAGCTTGGAGACTGTTATTTTTGTTGGGCAGCAATTGAGTCTGATGTTTTTAACAAACTACTGCTGCTCTGTTTGAGAAACTGCATTTTTAAAATGTGAATCAACTGGGAAAATTCACAACAAGAGAGCAGTTCTGAGAGCCCCTCCATGAAGTATATGATACATGAATGGTCAGTTCCTTCCATGATTATGCTGTGGGATGGGGAGCTCAAGTTACCTTGGGACTAGTTACCCAAGGTACAAATTACCAAGGATTGAGGTAACTGAGTCCAGCCTATGTGCCAAGAAAGAGAACAAATAATCTTACTCTGAACTTCCTTCTACTGGTATTTACTCTAAACTCATCTCAAATCATTTTATACTATGTGCAGTCATGTCTATGACTGTTCAGTGTACCTTTCTCCCCAAGCCATTTAGATGATAAAGGAAACCTAGGAGCACTACGTAGATCAGATTGCCTTGTCCATCCCATTGCCTGCTTGCAGCTGTTCCCCAGTCTGCAAGGGCACAGGCAGAACACAGAGTGTCAGTCCTCTCAAAGACAGCACCAAGCCTGCAGGATTGCTACCCAGCGCAAATGCAGTTACAGTTTGTGATTCGCTGCTTCGTTCCAGTACAAGAGCTGTGCAAGAACATGGGCAAGAGAGGCAGCAATTTGAATGCCTCTCCAGAAATTTTGCAGAAGAGCCCTTGTAAGAAAGGATCCTTCTGACTTGGTTTCCAGAACACATTAAGAAATACCTTCAAGATGTTTTTTCCATTTTTAACTTGTTTGTGTTTTCCCCATGAAGGTAGAATTCAGCTGTTCAATTTGCTCAAAGTATCAAGTCAATCTGCATAAAGTGGTTTGAAGGCAAGGATTCTGGCTAGACTAAATTCCAAAATAACTAGATAATAATTATCATTATTGGTTTATATTAAATTGAAAAAGAGGCAGGAGATAAACAGCATTACTATCCCCATTTTACAGAAAGAAAGGAAGACCTGGGGAACTCAGACAATTTTCTTACTCCAGGATCTTCATCCATCTCCATTCTTTCTCTAACACAGAAGTCACAGCTCTGAGAAGGGCAGCAGGCATTGCACTAGCATAGGCCTGCCACTCATCACCATTCTCAGCTAGGAAAAGGGGGCAGGACCAGATCACTCAGTTTTGCAATCAGCAACAAAAATCTGAAAAGCAGAATTAATTTTTCAATGTAGCAGCAGAGTGGGTTTCCACGGAAAAATCTCTACTCCATTCATGGTTTCTGAGCACTGCTGCAGTCATCCTTCCTGCAAATATGATCAATTAACAGATACTTGTTAACATTTGTAGATGTTGCCACATAATGTAGATATGGCTGCTCCTTCCCCCGCAGACACAGACACAGTCTATCTGAGTGATAAAAGCTGCTGCTTTCCTACAATCAAAATGCCATCAGTCTTAGGAGTATCAGATCTGTGTAGAGTTCTAGTCACAGAAACACTTTACATTTATCACCTGGCATGTGCCACCTCTGTGCCCTTTTTCCCAGGGACATCACTTCTGTGGAAATATTAATAAATGACAAATTGCATTTGTGTAATCTTGTGAAATGTTTTGACTACTAAAGTTGTTCTACAGCAGTTCATTAAAGGATACATAAAGTATTTAAGTTTACATTTTATAAAAAGATCAGGAATGCTCTGGCTGATAGCTTTCTTTCTACTGAGCATCTGTTTCCTATTTTTTTAACAGTTTACAGCAGTGGTTGGCCAATTCTGAACTAGTAGTTGATCTTAACTGGATCAAAACATTGTAATTTCTTAACAAAGGTTAGAGAGTGTCCTTCTAACACAGCTTCCTATGGCTTCAACCAGCAATGTCTGCACATCAACATCTGTTTTCAAAATATTAAAAATGATAAACACTTCCAGATACAATCCATCTGGTCTCACAAAATTCTACATCTGCATAATTTTCTTTCTTTTTAAAAACCAAACACAGACTTAGTTTGGCCTTGTTACATTACTGAAGAATACTCCTCCTTCTAAGTGTGGGGCAAAGCCCATGGCCTAGTTTAGTTGGAAGCAGACATCTGTATCTGGCTGACTGTTGTGTCTAACATCGTCTGTGTTAATAAGCGATGAGTGGAAATTCTTTGTTTGACTGGCATACGGTATCTGAGTGAATCAGAAGGAATGCTGCAGTGAAGAAATCCTGGTGAACTGAAGGAGCAGTGAAGTTTGCAGTGCTGGCTGTGATCAGACTTTTGAAAGCTGTTTGCTTAGTGCCCACCTGTATCGTGTCAGTCCCCTCAAAGACAGCACTGAGCCTGCAGCGTTTTGCTACCCTGTGCAAATACAGTCACAGTTTGCTATTCACTGCTTTGCTCCAATGTCTCAGGCTTTCCTGAGCAGCATATTCCTTGGCTCCAACACCTTGCAGACAGCTCTGCAGCACTGCAAGGGTCAGAGCACTAGAAGGGGGACCACCCCTCTCCCTTTTGGCTAGAGATGCTTCCTGTGGGATGGCTGCTGCCGCTGTGACTAAACAATACCGGACTACTTCCTCTGGCTTCTCTCCCCTTCCTTTTCATTTTACATGCCAATTCAAGGATCTCTTGTCCCTGACTGTTTTACCCAGATGGAAAAATTATTTTTATTTCATATGCACAAAGAAATAGCAAGTCATTCTTGCACAAATTACTGTGTGCAAAGTAGAAAATGTAATTAGTTTAATCAGTTTTTAATTAATGATTCTACTTAGTGTTCAACATTATGTATATAAAGAAATGGTGAAATGAAAAATAACATATGGAAATTAATAGAGGTGTGGGAGATCAGTATTCCAAGTTCAGTCAAAGTCAGAAGTTCATTTTATCATTTTTGTGTCCCTCAGAATGGTCTGTTTTGCAATGAAACAGTATCTTTCCCTGAGCTTTTAAAAAACTGAACAGGTTCCAGTAAGCTCTGAACACAGGACACTGAACAGGCCTTTCATCCCAAATGGAGTGCTCCATCTTCAAGCTGAAGAGGTAATCAAGTTGGGAATTAACACTTTTTCACTCTTCCAAGATTTTACTAGCTCTAATGAGAGCATCTGTATGTTAAAAACAAGAAGCATTTTTCAGACCAGTACAATGTCCAAGAAAAGTCACTGCAAGGATGCCTATTTTGGCTTGGTTCAGAGATACCTGAGACTCCATGGTCTGTTGCATAATGCCAATCAAAAATACAGTAAGTGGCATGGTCATACCCTGAATGGAATAGGTGAAAATGGCAGTCCCAAAATCCAAAATATTCATTTCATTAAGGAAAAAATTCCAGTCAGGACAGCCAGTCTAAATGCTTCATTGCACTGCCATGCTCATTAGTTGCATGTATTTCTAAGTCCAGTTTGAGGCCAACTTTCCTGACAAACGAGACACAACGAACACCATCCTAACACCGTGCCTAATCTGTCATGACTGATGTGGGTGTTGCTAATGTTTCCTGGCGTGACGATGGCTTGCCAGATGCTGAGAAACAAAAGCACAGTCAGACCATAGAGTAAGCTGACTAAGAACAGAAGTCTCCTGCTGCAGTACTTACATATTTTTATATATATATATAAAGCACTAAAAAGCTTGGGGACAACAAATCAATGAGAAATCCCCATGGCAAACTACAAGCAGTTAATGTCAAACAAACCCCAGGTCACCCACAGCAGCCACCGGAAAGCCAGGCAGAGAGGGCAACTCTTTTCTTTCTTGAATGAGATCTGACGCAGCTCCTTTTTATACTGCTCACACCTAGAGTTTCCTTCCCTTTCCATCCGTATTTTGAAAGACATTTGAGCACAGCTTACCCTCAGACATGATAGTTCAGTCTCGACAACGGTTCTTTTATGTTCAATTTAAGCAGCCAAAAGAGAGTTTGCCCATTAGTGAAAGAAATTCTTAGGAAAATATAGGTGTTGTCTTGGGGTTCTTAATGACCCTGAGCTACCAAAGTCACAGAATACAAACATCCCAGTAGTATCACTGTGTCACACTAGAGTTTAATTAATTTGATCATTTGATAACAAAACCATTTTATAACCATTCATAATTCATAGGATGACAAGTAATATCATCATATGCATCATCCCTAGTTTTCACCTCCTACACTGAACACTTTTAAATGTTAGATTTTGAAGACTCTTCATTCTTTCCTCCTCATTCCTAATTTCATCTCCCCCAAATTCATCTTCTCTTTTCTCAAAAAGAATATTTTCCTCCACTGTAAATCCAGCAATTTTATTGTGATAAGTGTTGCGGCATGGTGGATGAGGGTGCCGCGACCTTCCCGAAGGCATCTCCACAGGGTCTGGAGTTGCTCCCGCAGGGCCGCTGCCCTTCCAGCTGACGCGCTCGGATGCACCAAGGCTCCCGTCCTGTCCCATCCTCTGAGCCTCCATTTTCTGGGTGGGCCCCCGGAGGGGGCAGCTCAAAAGGGACCAAGCTCTCATAGGAGTGAAGAAGGCAGCATCAGCTAAAGTCAGAGAAGTAGCTGGCACAAACACACGCGCAGGCAGATGATGAAAGAGTCAGAAAGGGTTCTGGCATGTTCTTGCACGAGAGGATTTATTTCAGCCTCATGGCAGGGAAGATTAGGAGCCAGGAACAAGATGGAGGAAGGATTTGGGGCTTATATAGGAGGTTCACAGGGCGGGCCAAACATCAGGATCGAGGGTGTTGGGGTGCAGGGGCACTACAGAGATGGGGTTATGGCAAGGGGACCAATAGGAATACCGTGAGGGAATGCAGGGAAGGGAAAACATACATGTAAGGAATAAAAGGGGGCAGGGAGAAACAGTGGATCAAACAAAGGAACAGAACTGGGGTACATAATGTCCTTAGGAGAAGCCTGCCTCTCAGACCCCCTGCCACAGCCCCCTATGGGCTGGGTCACCGCAACAGATAAGGTCATGTGGTTAGACAGAAATGGTCATGAGAGTTTTGTTTCCCATTATCAGCTGAGGAAAAAGATGTCTTAAGATGTCTGTATTAATTTACTTAAAATTGTCTGTAAAGGAAATCAGAACCAAATTATGTTCTCTATTTGTTTGAGGAGGAGGGAGTAGATATTCAGTTTAAGTTGTGACCATTGCTTCCGAACACCTGCTGTTCTGCCTCACTCCCAGGAGGTGCATAGGGCTCCGCTCTCTCTGGCTTGTCTGGGCACCCACTTCAATGTAAAGGAAATTTCTATTCTTGAGCAGAGCTCCTCATGTAAGATAGGATATGAGATGCAAGTGAGGAGTGCGGTGGCTGTTGTCAGCCCTGCCAGGGAGGGATGCTCATAGTCCCTAAAAGGAAGACACAGAAGGCTGGAAGTAGGAATGAGGCTGCAAGATGAGTCAGGATTCAGAGTTCAGAGGAAACCAGAATTTTAAGCAGTTATTTCAGTATTGGTGTGAGGCTGAAAAGCCTGTCTTCCTGGGGGAAAGCAAAGGTTTCATCCTCTGATTCCTGAGAAAGATCACTGCAGTGGTGAAGCAGTTCTTGCCCTTATTTTAAGACAGTCACTCATCACAAAGAAAACCACCTTGGAGAAGGCATTTGGGGAATCGTAATACTTATAACTGTCTTGAAATATTGGTAAAATTATTAAAATAAAATAAATAAAAGATTACACTGAATAAAGTAGTCTTACCCCTAAAGTCTGTCTCACAGATACCTTTACCTATTTGGCATGATTTCAACAAACTATGATTGACCTGCATGGATGCAAGTGCCCTGTGTTGAGACAGAGGGAGTACTACCTGAAGCTATGGACTTACTACCAATTATTTTGCTTTAGTACAGACTTAAAAAAAAATAATAAATTTGAGATTGTTTGGCCAATTTTATGGTCACAATTTTTTTTCTGCTGAATAAATTTGCCACCATCCATGTTCACCGAGAAAAGGATGTAAAGGCAATATTAGATGTTTTATTTGATATCATAAAATAATCAACTACACTGCATATTTAATTGTGTCGATCTTGGAAACAGAAGTCTCAGAGTTATTCATCAAATCAAGACAGCCAAACTGTGGCATGATCTCTGGCAGAATAAATGTTATTGCACAGTTAAATATGCCAAAGCATCTCTAGAAGAAGCATAAATAATTGCATAATTCAATGTAGCAAACAAGCCAAGAAAATAAAATAGCCTCAGCAAATAATTTGTTTTCCTACGCAGCTCACAAAAAGGAAATACAAATCCAATATTTGCATTTACTTATTCTCTAGCTCTTAAAAGTTTTTTTTTTCACTTTATGAAACAGAAACAGTTGAGTCAGAATTTGTTTCTGTTGAGACTAATAGCAATAGCATGACTTCCGTAGTAAGGAAGCAAATACATTTTGCCAAAGAAATGCTGTAAGACCTTATCCATACTCTCTGACATGTAGATAACATTAGCTGCTGGCTTTTCTGTCTGATAGCATTGTTTTAGTATGAACTTCATACTGCTTTGGAAAGTTCCTTGGTCTGACCTCAAGATCCCTTAAGAGTGATGGCCTAAAATTATTTCAAATAAGGCTTAATGAAAAGAAAAGCAAACAATAAGAAAATTATCACTGGCTTCAGATTTATCTGCTCAAGTTTCTAGGTTGCTGCAAATCAATTCTAAATTGTGCAGAAGCATATAAAAATTACATTGCCTCTTTGGCTGTAATTTTCCCTGTCAGCCTTCACTCAAACTTTAGACAACCAAATGCTGGAAGACAGAATAATATTAATACAGAGACAAACAGGATATATATGCAAACATACAGTCCAACTCCTAGAAGATTTTATGGATGCTCATGAGTATGAACAGTTAAGCTGATATTAAGAACTAAAGACCTTAATTGTTCAGTGATGCACTTAATTAAGTTCCTCAGTTCCATTTAGTAACAGATTTCTGTCCATTCCATTTGTATTACATATTTCTTCAATCGCGCAGTTCAGTCTTATAATAAAGGAGTGTATTTCCTGCTCTGGGTAAATATGCAACCTCTTAGGGATCATTTACACTTGAAAATTAGCTTGGCACAAATGCAGGTGAGAAACTAAACATTACCTATTTCTGTGTAATTCCACCTGTGGATATTGTTATTGCACATTGAAATTGTCTGCTTATGGATTTTTCAGGAATCTTGATCCAGATCTTTTGCTTCAGAAGGTGCAATACCACATTCAGAAAAGTCCTTCTGATTTATATTCAGGTCACATAAACCAGAAAAAGGAGTCAAAACAGACAAATTGGCTAGGCTGACAAAAAATCACTGACAGAGATGCCCAAAGCACAGTCAAGCCTTGATGTTTTGATTTCAAAGGATTTCACTCATTTTTGCAGATTTACTTCAGTGATCGTGTACCGGTGATGAGATCAGAACTATGCTTCCTTGAAACCATCTCTGCCCTTGCCTATTTGCATGTTACCTCTCTTCAGGATAGCTAACAGAGGCAGATGAGAAGGTAAAGTCTTGCACCTCACACACAGAAATTCCACTGACTATTGTATTAAAGTAATCAAGCAATGCAATTTAATCTCAAATTTAGGGGCAATTTCTCAGAGAGATGAGGAGGGAATCCTCTTGCAACACTCCACTGGCCCCAGTTTGTGTTTTTGGTTGCCTAAAGACAAAAAACTCTTTGTGAAAATATAAAATCTGGAAACAAGCTGGCTGGTGAGGTCTTAAAATATTGGCTGCAAATCAAACACAAGAAAGGTATTGGTGAAGGCCATGTCACACACAGAGGAACACAGTGATACTCAGGTTTGGAACCTTCCTTGGGCTGTGGAAACAAATCAAGCTTCATTTAGACAAAATATATTCACAACCAGACAGAGTTCTGCTTTGTTTTCCTATCTTAACTGTAAGCATCGATGTAAGAGGGCATTGATGACTAAATGAAACTGTACCTTTGCTTTTTGTACAAAATGACTGTATTTTCCCAAGGCCTATCCCAACCACATTACTCAACAACAGCCCTTACAAAGAGTGTCTCCTCTTAAAAATAAAAAAGGATCTAATAATATTCATATGGTCACTCTTGCTTCAGATGCTTCTTGCCCCTACAAAATACAAAGTGATAGACCTATAAAACTAAGAGTTGTATGCTAAATTGACCTTGACCTCTAAAGGTCAAATTCATCATTAGTTTAACTTCTCTAGAAAACATGCTCACACCAGCTATCATTTTAATTGCTGAGTTCTTGACTAGGTTGAGAATATGGCCAATTTTTAAATTTCAATGAGGTGACTCTAGGATTATCGTGAAGGTAAATATATGCTCCAAATGTCATCTTTACTCTCCATTAAGAAAGAGTTAAACAAAATGTTCAACGGAAAGTTTAGTAACAAAAGACATTTATGATGTTTACTTAAATTTTCTGGACCATTAAGTCCAAATGACATGACTTATTGGATGCTATATCTGGCCAAAAAATCTTTTTGACCAGTCTAAGTTTTACTATGTGCTAAGCTGCCAGCATCCTTATTAGAAAAAGAAAAAAAAAATCAATATAAATCTATGGTTAAATCCTAGTTTTCTCAGTGAAATCTTGATTCAGAATAGCCATTCATGCCAGAAAGTACCTTTTGAAGTTTACATTAACATGGATATTTATTTATTTTCCCTCTGTAACAATGACAGTGGTTGAAATAAACTGTTTAATTCTAAATAGAAAACACATCTGCTGTTTCTGCATTGTTTGTGGTTGCTGGAGGGGTGACAATTTAAACCAAGTAGCACACATGACATTTTAAGTGAGATGTTGTATGAGGATTTGCAGCTGCTGTACTTTCCTATTTTCCTCTCGCCTGACGGCACTGTTCCATTGCAGGGCCTGCAAAGTTTTCCATCCCCAACACAGCTCTCAAAGGCAAAGTTTGTACATATCCCTACATACATGCATGCCTCCTTGCATAGATGTGATATTTTTTACAAGCTTGTGCACACTTCTTTTTGGGACAAGAGCATTTTCTACACTGATTTGGATCTCAGAGGTGAGGACATCACTGAGGTGGTCAGACTAGGCCAGAGTTTGCTGATGACTAGGTGGCAAGCAGGAGTCTCAGAGGTCCAAAAGCAACCTGCAGTTAAGTCCTGACACCCTGGCATTGGACAAAATGGCCCACTTGGAGAGCAGTGTTTGAAGGACCCCTGGGCAGTGAATTTTTGGTGCTGGAGAACCATACAGTAGGCCTTGAGCTGGCCGTGTTCTCTCTGGCAACATCCCTATTATCTTAAGGCTGCTGCACAGCATTAAACAAACAGAGAGTGCTGTGGGATTGGACTGAAGAAGGTAGTCAGAGGTTAGAAAGGCTGGCCCCACTCCAGCCAGGGAAGTTGTGAGAATGGGCAGAAGCCCCGTCTCCTCGCTAGCATCCCATCTTGCCTGCTGAGGCTTTAAGGTGAGGTGTCATCTGTCCTCCACCCCAAGTACGTGCTGGCTGAGTAACAGACTTAATTTGTGCCCAAGCAACTCAGAAGTGTCAGCCCTAATCACAAAGGGTGAATTGTACCTCTGAATGTCATGCTGCAGTCCTAACACCTAAACTACGGGTAATTTTTTTTTAATCCCTGGAGGGGCTTAGTGTCAAGGACATAATGATCCTTCCAGGTTAATGAACTTGGCCCTAAATAAATGAAGGTTACATTTCTAAATACTTTTGATAATCTTTAAATTTTGCCTTTTCACTAGACTGGGACAGTGAAACTCCCTTCACCCCCCTGTTCCCACACTGCTTTAGGTTTAATAAACCCCTGAAGGTTTGACAGTGCAACACTGCAACCCATTAACCATAAAAACAGTGTGGGCTGATATTTGACTCCTATATCATGGCTGAAGAGACTAAAATAGTCCCGAGCAGCGTGAAAAGCTGAGGCAAGCACCTGAAGGAGGGCTGGAGCCCATGAGTTCCCAGTACACACGCTCCACTGTATTTCTGCTGATTTTTTATTTTCAGTTCAAAGAAGCGTGTTGGCATTTTCTTTTGCCAGAGCTTAATAGAGAAGAGGCTTCCTCTTTCTCTTGAAAAAAATCCTACCTTGGATCTGAACAGAAATTTATGATGTTTTCTTTGCTGTTATGGGATATTGTGTTTATTCCTCTTTGTTGTCTCTCAGCAAAGCAAGAACTTCTCTTTGGGTCTTATGAAATGTATTGAGTGGAGCAAATTATTTCCCTCGGGAGGGACGAGATTACAACAAACTGCAAATATTAAAAAAAATAAAATTCCCAGGGAGGAGCCTCAGTATCAGCCTCCAGGTCATCTTCCCCCACAGCCCTCTTGGCATCATTCAAACTGAACTTTGTCCTTCCCCAGTTACTAATGTGCCCAGTCCAGTCTTCAGAAACAAAGCATAAACACAACAAGCCAAGTAAGCGCAAGCTTAATATAAAAGTGCTGCCTCTTCCTCTCATTACACTTGTGAGAAATTGTTTGTGTTTTAAGAGGGAGGACAGGGAAATCAGTTCCCAGGTCAGGTCTCGCTATAGCCCTGCAGGCAGGGAGGACAGAGGCCAGATCCAGTGCAGGAAATCTTCAAGCACTGATATTGCCGCACGCTGACCGGGATGTGAGGGCCCATGCGCTCTCGCAGGGTCATGGCCTGTTTGGGTTTTTTCATAGTGCTAGCCCCCACACAGCAGCTACAGAGAACGAGGCCATGGTTTTCTTTCAGTTCAAGGAATCACTGGACTGCCAAAGAAACCACATAACAGCTATTCCGCAGATGAACTCAAGTAATGGCACAGCACTTGGGTGGCCATATTTATACTGGGCTAGCCAGGAATGTCAGGATTTCAGCATTCACAAAAAATGCACTTCTGGCACAAACTATCTCTGTCATTTCAGCTCCACTCCTCAGTCTCAAATGATCCATATTGTTAGGAGAGCTTTAGTGTTTGGAGTAGCATGTGTTTCCCTTCTCCATAGGTTTTGGGAGTAAGGAAATGAATCCTGCCCAGCCGTCCTCTTCGGCAGTTCTGCTTTCCTCTAAGTAAGCAATGGCAAACATGAGATGGGAGAGAGATACATCTGAACTCATGCAATCTGTCACAGCACAGCATCTCCCAAGCACAGGCTTTTTACCCTTGGATCTGTCCCATCTCTGTCTGCACAGCCATATTTCAAGGATTTGTCATGGGTCACATCTGCCAGCAATCATGTGGAAGAAATATAGAAAACGAGCAGCATGCATTAGCTCCACTCTTTTCCTCCTACAGCACTCCTGGGCTCTTGACAAACTCCCATGCTGAAGACAACCAGCCTAATCCCCGCCCCAGAGAAGCAACTGGGGAGTCACTACAAGCTTCAGCAGATATTGTCTCGCAGGATCAGGAACCTGTGAATCCCACTCAGTCAGGAGGAGTTCAGGAGATGAGGCACAGCCTCAGAGTTCCCCAAAAACCTCAGCCCAGCAAGGAGACTCAGGACTGCAGCAAGCAAGGCCACCATGAAAACTCATTCAGAAGTATTGTCTAGGAAAAACAGTAATGAATTTTGGACTTGTTCAGGATTCCTGGGCATCTGTCAGGACAGGGGAATCAGATCTGTGCTCCCTCTTACCTAAGTGCTTCATGCTTTAGAGCTGTGGGCTTCCTTGGCCATGCAAGAGCAGATTGGCTGTACCAGTCCTCCCAGTGACTCCAACAGCTCCCAGCGGTATCAGTTTAATTGCACTCGATCTATACAACTCATTTACACTTAGGCACAAAATCTGGTGTACTTTGAAAGCCTCAGATTTAATGGATGTGTGCAGTCTACCTTCAGACATCTCCTGAGAGAAGCATGTTCTTTTGTACTTGGTTTCTAGACCAGGAAATCCCAGGCAGGAATATAGATGCCCTGACTATGGTTAAAATGGACAAGTAAATAACTGCTGTGAATTGAAAGAGAAGTGGCATCAGCCTTTCACAACAAAAGTATTCTTGCAGATATTTCAGTTTTGATGCCCTGTCAAGCTGGACTGTTGTTCCAGACTGCTTTTTCAGAATTATTCAATTTCTCTGTACTGTGGGACAAAGTAACCAAGGAAGATTCAAAAACAAAACAAAACAAAAACCACTTAACAATCTTGGATATTGAGTACCAAAGTCAAGCACTTCCAAGTGATGATTAATCTTTGTAAATAAAGTTTTACCATCACATAATACCAGCTCCATAAAATAGTACTGATGTTCCCTGTGACAATTTAGGAGCTTTAACCACATCTGGAAAGATCTCTCACTGCAAAGGTTTCTAAAATATTAGAGGACTTGGTAGGATCTCTTCCTTGTAAGATCAATGGACAGCCAAAGCCACCTGGTGTTGACACAAACATCTTTTCAAACATGGATGCCTAATGCACAAAACCATCTCTTCAGCCAAGGCAGTGGGCCAAGTGTTTAAGATACAAGATTTGCCGGAGTCTTTAGAGCTGAAATGGAAGCAAGACCAAAACATTCAATCTCTTTGCAGTAGTTTACTGTCTCTTCTACAGGCTTTTTCTTTTTTTTTTCTTTCTTTTTGCCCTTTTTTTTTTTTTGCTTTTTTGGTGTTTTTTGATTTGGTAAATTCAGTGCAGAAGAGAAACCTTCATGCTTTCCATTGAACACTTCTCTCAAAACAAGGAACAGTAGCTTAAAGTAAGCACCAAAGCTTATTAAAAGATTCATACCAAGGCATTATTTTCTCAATAGAAAATGTTCCATAGATATGCCATGAACAGGAAATATTGAACACAAATAATATATAAACAAACAAAAAATTCTCAAAGTCCCAGTGATGGGAAATTGATCCCAGCTCTATTCAAGTTAGTGATAAATTTGCCAGATGTTTCCAGGGAAATCTAGATTTCACCTCTATCATAAAGAGTCAGAAAAATTAGTCAGACAAAAGATAATGAACTAAACCTCTGGGCATGAGGAATGACAAATTAAAATCACGGAAATCTGTACACAGTTTGGTGTCATGTTTACAAGTGTTACTCTGGAAGCAGGGGAAGAATGGGAAGGCTTGTTGGTTCAAGCCAACTCTGACCACTAAAAGCTAGTGTTAGGCTCAGCCGTAACAGTCATGAGTCAGCCACACAGCTGATAATTGACAAGACAATTTGTAATTTGTGTTGTTTGCCGCTCTAAGATGTCTTCTTCCAGTCAGTAATAGTATCTTTGAAGAGCTGGTAGACAGAAAATAGGAACAGAAGCACTTTCCACAAATCATAAAGTCCTTTAAAAATCAATCTCTGAGAGCACTCAATGGTTTTACACATGACCCAGCCCCACAGGAGTCTTAACCTGTGCAGTTCAAGTTACTCCAAATAAAGCTGCACCACTATTAATCCATGTGGTATGTGAAGATGGAAAATTTTGAAACATTTGGACTTCTGTTAAATCTCTGATAATATTTAGATTAAAACCCCTTTGAGGTATGGACAATCTCCTGCTGTATTTATGGAGAGCCTAGGAAAACCTGTGAGGGAGTGGAGAGAAGGCTGAGGCAACTTCCCTGGGTCAATTACAGTGAGAATTTCTGTTTCTATTTCTGCTGTTCCTACATCTGAAGAGGGTTACTCACATTATACTGAAAAAAAAAAAACAACTAGGAGTAAAATTGGTTATCCATGGGCCTTTTCCATATATAGATAGGATACTAATATGACTTAAGTTTTATAAACTCCTCTGAGTAAAGAGGTATAAAATAGAGTGGATGCATGGCACGAGGATTATCCACAGAAGCTGTTTCTGTATGATACATTTTTTTCCCAAGGCCCTATAAATTTGGGACTAAGCCAGAAGTAGCTGTTGCCTCTTTACACTGGATAGACAGTGCCAGGAAGAGCAGAGAAAGCCTAGGATGTTCGTGGTGCTGCTGCTCTGGTGTGAGCAGATTTCATGTTGGACTGCAGTTGTGTCCCAGGTAACTTGTTCAGTATTCAGAAAAATTTCAGCTTTCACGCTTGGTCTCCCTGGTTTGGTACTGTGAAAGTGGGTTGCTGCTCCATGATAAAGAGAGTGGAAAGAGTGGGTGTAATCCAGGCTTATAAATTCCTCCATGCCTGCTCCTTATGTCTCCTGAAGAAAGCCTTGCTGAAGAGGTGCAGCAGTTATTTGCAGCTCCAGATAAATGAGAGCTCAGGGCATGCTAGGGAGCAGGCAGGGCTTCTTAGCCCTCAGTGTTTCAGTTAATACAGAGGGCTCCGAGAATTATTCCAATAAATCCAAATGCTTGCAATCTCTTTTCACTTAGTACCTCCTCCTTGAGAGCATGTCTTCTTCTGTGCCAGCAGTACGGGAATACGCTTTTTGAAGTCACATCAGTTGTTCTAGTGATTTCATAATTGTCACAGAAGTGGTAATCCCCTCTCTTACAGATGATGAATCATCTGAGTGGTACTGTACTATTTGGGAGGATTACAACATTCAAGTTTGTAAGCCTCAGATCTTCTAAAGCCCTTCAGTTTTACCTATGCCTCCCTCAATCCATTTTGGATGACAGAGCGTTTTTAGGTTTGGCTGGATGAATTACTGAGATGGGATTCGTGTACAGTTGCAGTATCCTGTTGTGTTTTGTAGTTTCTGCGATGGTGTGGCAAGCCGCAGAGCTTCCCGGAGAGCGCAGCGAGGCTGCCTGCCCCGCACTGGTCTGGCTGTGTTGGCTCCACAACACAGTGGCGATAAAGGAGGAGAGAAGGCTCCCCGCATGGGGACCTCAGAGGATCTCTATTCACACAGCAACAGGCTGTTCCCCCAGGCAGAGCAAACACACCTCCTGGGCCTGGGCTTTTATATGGGGATGAGGGTGGGCAGAGAGAGCACATGGACTAATGGTTTCAGGGTGCAGGGGTGATACATGGGCGGAGTTGGGGTATTGGGACCAACAGGGAGAACCTGAGGGAGTGGCCAGGACCAGGGGCGGGGAAGGGAGGACAACGTGGGAAGGGCAGGCATTTTGTAAGGAGTGGGGTAATACAGCACTGCAGTATCCGATGGTAGGATTTTCCGCAGCCCTGTCTGTATGTCTCCTGTTCTGGTTTTCACGTGGTACATTACACTACAGAGACTGTAGAGCCAGTGGGACTTAAAAGGTGCATGCAATTGTTTGGATATTATTTGCATGGACATGTGTATGCAATCGGTTAGATCCATGCTCCCAGAAATAGGCACTGTCATGGCAACTAAAGCGGAGGCAAGACTCCCAACAGTGGAGTTAGCTACCCATCCTTTTTTTGCCTGATCTGAATTACATCCCAGAAAAATCAGGAACATTCCTTCACACCAAGGCATTTTCTCTGATAACTACAGAAATTTTACTCATCAGTATACACTTCCAGTTAACAGAAGACATTTGCTCCTGGATGGATGCAGCTGCCAGAAACAAACAATGACACATGAAGCTCCAAGAGAAGACTTTTAATTCTAACAGAACATGTCCAGGAAATACCAATCAATTAATATAGTAACTGATCATCTTCACCCTTAAAAACTCAAGCTAACAGCTGTGCACTGTCTCTTCTTCCAGAAATTACTCCAGATCCCTTTTGACCTGGTGTACACTATTCACTTCTATTGTAGATTTTGGCAGTTTGCTTCATACTTTTAATTATACCCTCTGAGCAATGAAAGTCATCCTGAATAGTTTACAGCCCGTGCCTCATCTGCAAGCTGTAACCTCTTTCTTTGGAATTAGCAACAAGTCACACAAACTTTTATTTGAAACAACCCATTCCTTTTCTGATGTATACCGGACTATATTTCCTTCAAATTCCTATCCATTCCAGCTGCAGTAGAATTTGTCTCCATTCATTTGAACCCAATGCAGACATTTACTCCACAGATCCTAGATTTTTAAGGCCTGAAGAAGCAATTGCATTGTCTAGCCTAACTTCCTGTAAAATTAGGGTGTTAAAATTTCATTTAGCTATTTGCAATGTGAGGCCTAACACATTGCACTGACTAGAATGCATATTCTTCTATTTTCACTAAAAGTTAATATGAAATACAGTTATGATTGCATTCCCCAGCTTCCATATTCCTTATACAGGCTTGTAAATGACTCCACAAAGTATTAGGCATTGAAGAATCACATCAAAATGGTCAAACAGTTGCAATCTTCCCTGGCCAGTTTTCATGCATCCCTAGAGGATCACAACCCATTGCAATGCTACAAAATCTGCCTGGCAGAAAGGGACCTGGGGGTGCTGGTCAACAGCTGGCTGAACATGAGCCATCAATGTGCCCAAGTGGCCAAGAGGGCTAATGCCATCTTGGCCTGTATCAGCAATAGTGTGGCCAGCAGGACCAGGGCACTGATTGTCCGCCTGTACACGGCACTGGTGAGGCCACAGCTCAAGTGCTGTGTCCAGTTTTGGGCCCCTCACTATACGAAAGACATCAAGGTGCGGGACTGTGTCCAGAGAAGGGCAACAGAGCTGGTGAAGGGTCTGGAGCACAAGTCGTACAAGGAATGGCTGAGGGGGCTGGAGTGTTTAGCTTAGAGAAAGGAGGCTCTGGGAAGACCTTATTGTTCTCTACAACTGCTGGACAAGAGGTTGTGGTGATGTGGCGGCCGGTCTGTTCTCCCAAGTTATGAGCTACAGCACAAGAAGACATGGCCTCAAGTTGCACCAAGGGAGGTTTAGATCCGATACAATGAAAAATTCTTTCACTGAAAGGATTGGAATAGGCTGCCCGAGGAAGTGGTTGAGTCACCAGCCTTGAAGGTATTTAAGGGACTTGCAGATGTGGCAGTTCAGGACATGGTTTAGTGATGGGCTTGGCAGTGCTGTGTAAACTGGTGGGCTTGGTGATCTTAAAGGTCTTTTCCAACCTAAATGATTCTATGTTTCTGTGATTCTATACGTAATGTTTTAGTTTTCTCTTGTTTCAGGTTTCAGTAGAGTTTTACGGCAATCTGTATGTACTCTCTGGAATAGAAAATTAAACAGATTCATGAGAAATCGTATTATCATACTGTTTGTTTATGGAGTTTGGAAGGGATCTTGCTAAACCTATTTTCAATATAAAATTATTGTAGATGGAGTTTATTTTTCTGATTATATGGTTTTTATTGCTGTTTATTGATGGAAATACTCAGCTTCAGATGGCAGAAAGTATATTAAAAGATTCCTCTATTGGGAGTGAAAAAAATTTTTAGATGGTCCCAAAATGTGAAAAAGATACATTGGTGTTGCTTTTGAAGAGGAGTTTCATATCTTTCATCTGAGACCTTGCACTGTGGACAGCATCTGTGAGGATAGCAGCCTCAGATTCTTGGGCTGACATTACAGACTTCATGAGAAATTTCAGATTGGCTTTTGAAAAGCTATCTCACTGTGAGATATCTTTTCCTAAAAAGCAGAGACAGTTTATATTGAAGGCAGAATAGAAATACAAGAATGATCACTCCCTGTCCTGTATTTAGATCATAGTTCTTAAGTATCTGGCCTGAGTGTGAGAAATGAGGTAAACAGTCAAAAGTAGGTTCTTGTAGAATTTAGTATTTTTGCCATACTTTTTGTAGAATTAGAACGCAAAATATTCTTCATACTCGTCTATCTCCCACTCCTGCACTTTATTTCCTGTTTTGCCTAAAACTTGAATGCTTAGACAACGGTTAAATTTTAAGTTTGATTTAAGAAGCTGCTTCCATTTCATATCATTTTCAATGCTTGAGAGAGCTGTCCCAACAAGTTGGAACTTTGGAGATTATCTCCTGCACATTTTAATAAATGAAACCATGGCATAAAAAATTGCTTAAATCTGCAAGAGAAGTAAATACACCATTCCAGCTGAGGGACCCAGGGGGCTTATTGTTATGATCAAATGGGTGAATTGCACAAGCTATTTCCATATCTGAAAGCTGAGCTTGCCCTAATTTATTTAGAAACTTAGAATGAGTAGGCAGCATTTTGGTATTAATTGAGACATAACAATCTTTACAACTGTCTATCCAAAGCCATAGAAATCTGATGTAGGAGTGGCTTAGTCATGCAGTATTAGAACATTTTCTTCCCTGAAGGAAGGATCAAACACGATATAATCTCTTCTAAAGATTCTTTAGAATGACCATTTGCAATCCTATTATTTTTCTTCTTCTTTTTTGTATTGATATGAACTGGTCTCCCTCAAATTATTATGTGATTAAAAGAGAAATGTAAAGAATCATAGAGTATTAAGTTATTACAGACTGACTCTTGCCCTCTATCCTACTTGTTGTAAGCTCTGTTATGCAACTGAGTGTAGTGACATAAATAGGATATAGGCCCTCTTTATCTTTTTGGAAGAAGTTATAGTGTATTCAAAAGATTTTTGGTATGTGCGTTACTTTATCTTCATTATAAAAACAACTTGGATGTGGGCTCGGGGGGAATTTATAGTTTCTCCATGACACAATTAAATTACAAATGTCTCATTAGAGACTGCCAGTGTACCTCAGATAACGACTCTAAAGTATTCATCTTAAAGCTCATTTCCAGATTGTTTTTCTTTTGAACTTGTTGTACTTTAGGATTGTACTAACTTTTATGAATATGTTTTTAAGGGGCACTGTCCTTTAGGGCATGCCATAAATATTGGTGTGCTTGGAAGAAAAGTTGTTAAGAGTCCAGAGAGCAGAATAAGAGTAGAGGCTGCAAAAGGGAAGCGTAAAACCAATCAAAGTAGCTAAGCTCAGTTATGAAAACTTCTGTCAAGCACATGATCAAGAAAAAGTAGTCTTGAACAAGTAGATACTTTATCCACTGCAAACTGCAGTTAAATCACAATTTCAGATGATGAAACAAGTAGAACAAGAGAATATATTTGCTGTGATTTACTTCACAAATGGAAGTTTACACTAGTTATTTCCAATACTGACCGAGTTTTACAAAGTAGCCACTTCAGTGAATGTTTTCTTATATTTTGGCATTTTGCTTTTGGCACCACTAATACACTTGATTACTGAAAAAGTAAATATCATTAATATTGGAAGTTAACTCTTTTCTCCAAACTCTGACATTAGGTAACGAATCTAAACATCTAACTGAATAGACTTAGATTACTTGTTGTTTTGGGGTTTTTTTTCCTAGCTCTTTGAAAATACCACAAAGCTGTATTATTCTGTCTTTCATGTATTCCAGGAAATGGATAAATCAGAACAATGCATCCTTTGTATGAAAGTTCAAGAAAGACTTTCTGATCCTCTTCATATAAAACATCCTTTTTACAAAATCTGAGGCTTTGTTTGTAAAGAATGAACTACTGTTTAACGTTAAGTAGAGGTAACCTACTTAAATTTAGTTCTCTTTAATGACTGCACTGGTGAGAGGAGACACCCTAAGATGCTTTCTCTTCATGCGTCTATCTGAAGGGAAGATAGCATATCATTTGTGTAGAGGGGAAGAAAGTAGTTCTAGGTTCTCTAGAGTGGAAGAGGTTCTTTATGCCTTAATGCCTCTGTTCCCTTCCTCCTGACATCAAAGAATTGAGCCCAGAGCAGTATATTTCTATTAACTCCCAGAAAGAAAACCCAGCAGTCCGCAAGCATGCAAAAGAGCCTTCTTTCTCAGACTTCAAACAAGTGATCCCTCTATTTTTATAATGATCTCATGAGCTACAAACAGAAGAGTGTTTGGCTCTTCTGCTTCTATATTTCTCCCTTAAACTGGATGATACCATGCACACTTGCCACTCTGGAAAAATTTGTTATAGCACAATCTATGTCATCAATCATTTCTTGAAACAGTGATAAATGAATGTGAGGAACACTATGTGTTAAAGAAACCCTGCCAGGCCCATACAGCTGTTAAGGTAATGATGTCTTAATTTTGTTTGGAATTTTCCGTGAGTTCATATACTGTTCAGAATTCATAGGCTGGAAACCTTAGAAAAATTTCCTACTGTTAACTCAGGTATCAGTTATTTTCTGAAGAAGAATAGTGTGAAAGAACAGGCACTGCTTTTTGCAGCAGCTTATGACCTCTGTCTTTCATCCATCCTTTTTGTTTCCAGGAACATAACAGGACACAAATGTTCAACCACTGTGCCAGGAAAGAGAGTCAGCAATTTTAAACTTATTCAGAGGGTATAGATATGAAAATAAGAAGTCAAAATACAGACATGTGAGTGTAGGGAAATGATTCAAGAATACGTAATACGCAGCACTGCGTTATCCAGTAACTGTTAATTTCTGGTGCACTCTAGCCCACATGGCTGTGGGGAAGAGCTGACACATACAACCATTTAAATCTCAGAAATC
>WEIT01018351.1:0-13603 GCA_013389985.1 Dryoscopus gambensis
ATCCACACAGCACTGTCTTCAAGGATTTCTGTTAACAGGACTTGCTATTTAGCACTAGCCATGCCCCATTCTGCACATTTATTTGCCAAGCATATAGTTAGGGGATGTTTTTTTAATTGTTTACCCTATAGCTGGAAGACTCAAGTAGCTTGTGTAAGCATTTCATTCCTAGCAGCCTTTCAATATCTTACAATTTTCTGTAACTTCTGTTTCAGCTTGAAGTGTTTCAAAGTTGAAACTATATGTGGGATTAAATCTATTTTTGTGGAAAGTTATAGCAAAAGTGAACAATAACAATGGAGGGAGTAAAATTTATGATTTATGTGTCATTTTTCTCACATGCATGTATTTGTGCAGTTAATTGCTAAAACTTAGTAAAAATAACTGGGTTTGAGATGTGTTTCATTTCCCTTTTGATGGTTCAAACTAAAGGTGTTTTTTTTAAATAAATGACTGTCTCTGATTCTCTGTGAGATATCTGGGCTGTGCACATGTCCCACCTTACTGAATAATCCAGTTTGTGGCAAAGTGCTGTGGTGTAACTGAGTCAAGACCACATGTCGATCACACCAGGCTTTATTCTTTCTCCTGCTATTTAAAGCTGCCCTTGTTCTACATGGAGAAATGCTGTGAGTATTTAAAGGTGAACATATGCATATTTCCACATGGCTTGGCACTGATTAGCAGCTGCTCAAACAGATGTAGTTAAGGTTGCCATCTAGTCAACATATTAGTTATCTGTGGTAAACCAGAGTAAAATGAAATAAAGCAAGGCTTGAATAATAAAGAAGGTTCATAATTTAGGTGATCCCCGATGGTCAGGTTGCTCTAATCATTACTTGCATTGTGATTCAAGTATTAATATGTTGTTACTAATGCGTTTAGCAACCTTATAGTGTTATTAACTTGGTTTTTTAGTTTAAGTTTAATTGGTCTTATTTAGCAAACTAAAGATTTGGAACTCTATAGAGTACAACTATAAAAGGATTCTTATCTCATTCTTTCCCATTCTTGAGGGCAAGTGGAATGCAAGCAGGCCTCAGTCAGTGGGGCACTTAAGATATTCTTTAAGTCTTATTGCTTAAAGTTAAGCATATGTCTCAGTAATTTAGGTTCTTAAACTGTATCTGTGTGCAGCTGGGTTTGCAGAAGCCAGTCACATTCCTGACTAGTGTCACTGGAGTCTGCAGCATTCTGTAAAGTAGTTCTGCCCTCAAGGGAAGACTGAGATTATTAGGCTGTTCTTACAGAGTTTGTCTGTGTCAAACATGCTCCATTCTGAATGCAGAGTCCAAATGTTAGCCCAAAACACACATGTATGTCTGCATCTTTTGATGTTTATTTCACTGAGGATCACCAGTTGTATATAGCTGGTTCTGTCTTTGTCTGATAATTCAGGGGAGAGAAGGTATCAGTTTTTTCTGATACTGTCTTCATACATGTAAGTGGAATTATCAACTGCTGGACAGCATATGTTTCTTTTCATGGAGGAACAAATGAATATGTGGGTTCCTTGGTTCCTTCTGTCAGGCTGTCTTACTTGCTTTGAAATGTCAGCATTCCTATAGCATGATGTACTGGCTAAAGAAAAACCTTCCCAGGAATCTTACTTTGACAAGAACATCTTGGATGGTCCCGAACTCTTATGCTGTGTCCAGCAAAGTAGTTTTTATGCCAGAATACTGAACTGTTTACTCTTTGGGGTTTTATGTAACAAGTTAGGAAACTAATTTGAAAAAAAAAAAAAAATTGAAGAAATAATTAGAAACACAGCAAGTTTCAGGAGCTGAGCAACAGCTGCTGGTTATTGTCGCTTTTCATCACTGCATGTGCTAATATCTGCTCTTTGAAGGAATGCATGGTGGGAAAGCCAAGAAGATGGCAATGAATTGCCTTGGGAAGAAGCAAGGGGTACTCTTAGTAATGGGCTGGTATAAACATCCTGCTTTTAAGTACCCACTGACTTACAGGTGTAGAAGAACTGAGGCCAAAGGGAGAAATTTACTTTTGAGACTCCTCTGTCAGTCTGGTGAGAAAGACTTTTCTACCTAACCTGCTTATGGAGGCCTCTAGTGTAGAAAAGGTACCAAAGGTACTAATTTCTAGGTTTGGAAGCTTGAAAGTTAACCTTGTACTTCCATCTTCTCTAAATATGACATTGCATTTTGAATCTGCTCTGCATCCCCATGAGTTAATGTACTGTCACACTGAATGGGGTTGAACAGACCATTCCATTGTCACTAGAAAGTGTCTGTGCAAAAGCAGCAGTAGGTTGCACTTGGTTTTGAGATGTGAAGAGCTGAGAAAAGGCAGTGACGTTTAAATCTGATGACTCAGGTGTCTGGCAGGCTCCTCAGGGCTGTACTCTGTAGCCTGGGGCTTCAAAGTCTCAGCTTTGAAATAAGCAGCACTGGAATTCAAACTGGACTTTGCCGTGGACAGCAGAGATGTGATGTGTTCTGAGCTACAGGAGAATGGAGTACCCCCACGAAGAGGAGTGACAACTTCGTGCTGCGCATCCATCTAAACAGATTCTGTCCGGATTGGACAGCTGAGCAAACTTTGCTTGGTTGCCAGATCTTCTCTCTCAAATTAAATACAAGTACAGAAACTGTTACCTAAACTATTTGACTTGAAAACAGAAAAGTGGTCAGAAGCAAAACTTTTGTATAAAGGATAGGGATTTAAACCTTAAAATCAGGGACGATCCACTGATTTTTAGCTTCAAAGTAAAGAAGTTGTGAAAAATTATAACCTTATGTAAATGTAGAACCTTATAAAGTGCAGTTATGAATCAATGTTTACATTTTCAAGGAAATGAAAGACTGTGTGATAGGGAGAGACCTCATGGTGACATGTAGTTTACAGAAGATACACGTCTCAAATCTATTTCAGGATCATATGTCTGCAAGCAGAGAGTCAGAGAAGTAAAACAGAGAAGTGAACACATGTATACATCTATTTAGTGTTTACTAAGCTGATTTCTCAGCTGTCAGCATGCATGATGTGTTATTCAGGTTATAAAATACACATCAGATGCTGCTTTATTTTCTTAAAATTCAGATTTCAGCAATGCAGTACCACATGTGTTTACTCTGCCTCTTCCTTGAGATCATAGAGCTTCTCATGGTGAGATCTTTCTATTTTGAGATTTTGGTTTTACAATAAAGCATGCTACAATGATTCAGACACAGCTTTCACAGGTCATATCCTCTGTAATGAAATGGTATTTTTAGCCTTTTGATAATTTCTTTGCTTAAAAAAAATTGCAACTATCAGAAAATATTCCAACTCCCTTATCAAATTTATGGAAGAATTTTTCAGCAGATTTAAATCTTGAAAGAATCATTTCATTTATCACCATTCCAGAATATCAAATTTAAATGGTATTTCCTAATATTTTTTTGTAATTTTAAGTACCAGTATGCATGGATTACAGGGAATAAATTGATCTTACATTCCTTTCTCCGGTACACTTGATTTTTACATGGAGAGACTAAAATGATTACTCATGTAATTTTGTTCTGTTTATTTACCTTTGCAAGATGAGAGCAGTAGTATATAAGAGCAGTAGCCATGTTTTGTTTTACGCACCATTAAACATGGGGTACTCTGCAGTACCAATATAACTTTATGGACAAAGTCAGCATCTATAAATGTCTGAAAATAGCCGAATTATTATCAACATAACAAAAATTGTTATTATTTCTTTCAAAAGTATTTGGTAAATCTCTTGAAGATTATGAGAATATTTTAGGCAAATTGCATCTTTTTACAGATGACAAATATTGCAAGTCAGTACATCACAGTTTTCAGGTGGATTTTATTGCTTATGTGTGTAAACTGAATGGATTGTACTATTAAATTTTTATAAGCATTCGCTACTTATGAAGAATATATTACTGTCATCTATACACATGCTTTTAATTCAGCTTTTAATCAGCTGTACTACTTTTGTCTTAAGAATAAAATCAAAGTAATACAGAACACAGTGGCTGATGAACATCTTGGGTTTTGCATAGTGATAATTAGGTGAGAACGCAGTGTCCTGGAAAATGGACCTTTTTATACCTGTATGAGTGTGTTGTAAGTAGAAGGCTTTTATGTGAACCCTGAATATTATAGTTGTGCTCGGAAACAATTATGAAAGCTCTGTTGAGTCAACATTTTCCAAGTAAGATTTGGCTCTCTATTCACACATGAGCAGAAGATTGTTCCCTGCATGAAAACTACTGAGGTTTCTGTTAAGGATGTAATTTGAAGGCTCAGCATTAAGCTCAGCCAAATCTCACGTTGAAAAAGGCCTGTGAGTACTAGGAAGAAGGTGAAATTGCAGACACTGATTACCTGCTGCTGTCCTGTGCTCTGTTTTCCCCTGTTCTTCTTCCCCATTTGACAGCTTTGGTTGCTCAGTTCCTGGGCTCACACTGGTGAGCAGAGGCTCTGAGATCAAAACAGGGCCCTGCTGGAGGTTTGAGCACCCACTGAGAGCCGGGCTGGAGTATCTTCTGTGGGTTTGGTGGGCGTGGGACGACTGTTGCTTTGTGTTCTAAAGGAATCTGTCACTTCAGTTTGCATCACAGCAGCCCCAACAAAGAACCATGAGACACGTTGAACTCGTGATGCATGCTGATGTACTGGTAAAGTACAAGATTTGGGTAGATATTTTTTAAATACCCTGACCTGAAATACATTTTCATGCTGAAGTCAGTAACAGCTTTGGTTTTATGCAGTTAGATGAGGTGCCTCCACCTCTCCCAGGTATTTGTGTTACTGGAGAATGTAAACACATGATTTAACACCAGATCCACAGTGATATGTGTGGGTACCCTGTTCCATTCTTTGTTTGCCTTTTTTAACCTGTGGCTGTATGACCCAGTCATCAAAAGGGGCCACCTGAACTTTGGGTTTGTTTTCTTTTTATAAATACAAAATGACATAAAATTCACTGCTTTCTAGGTGCATCCTGTAAGACTTCATATAATACTTTAGCAGCTACGTAGTAGAACTGATGATCAGCACTCTCAGAATTGTGACTATTTATAAATGTAAATAAAGCTTCTTTTGGATGTTTCAGCAGCAGAAGTGACAAACCACTGTGCCACTTGTAACTAGCTAGAAGACTGTGACACGCTCTCATGGAACTGAACCATGTTGATTCATGCTGCTGTACTGTCTGAACTGAATTATTGTCATTCCTTTCACTGGGCATGAAGCCACACATCGAAGGGGCCTGAGCACACAACGTGGGCTGGCAGAACTCTGGGCCCCTGCTGCTCTTAGGGTACCATGACTTTTTATAAGTGGATTCCTTTGCAAGGTTTTTTCCTCTTCGTAAAGTTCCTCCTTTCTCATTCTGCTTTCCTACTTTTGATGTGTTAACTGCACTGATTTTCCACTGAAGTGGGCAGAATAGGTGACCATGACTTTAATGGTGGTATTTGGAACTAAAATCTTTAACTCCCAGTGAGTTCTTTACTAGTGAGTAAGTGCTTTCCTTTTTTAAACGTGTCAGCTAAGTGCCAACCTCACTTATGAACTCCTGCCATGTTTCATTCAGGGTTGGCAGGAAGATAACATATAAGCAGTTTTCAGAGTTTTAAAACATTATGTGAAGGTGAATGCTTCCCAGTTGAATACTAAAAAGTTAATTTGTGTGCAGGTCAGATTATGAAGGTCAGATTTTGCTCTGAGAGTTTAGGGGGTTAGCTTTGTGCTCTGTCTTACCATGAAAACTACCAGAGCAAAGACAAATAACTATTCTAGATTAGTACTTTGTGAATAGATGTGAAAATAGCTTGGTTCTGGTCTTTTTTTTTTTTTTAATCTTGTTTATTAGATAGTTGTTTGCAAAACCTTATAAAGCTAGGATTAATTTTATAAGCTTTAGCAGTCCTACATATTGTTACATTTTTTAAAATACTTTAATTTAAGGACCGCAAATGCATTTTAAGGCACTACAACAAAGAGCCATGATAGTAACATCTGAAACTCTACTGCATCCTCCTTACAAATATAAGTGAACCCAAAATAACTCCTTGGCTCCTCAGATAAGTAAAGTATATTTGAAGCTCACATACTTGCTAGTGTTCCCTTCCTGAAGTTACTAGAATCCATAAAAACTGGGGATGAGTGTGTGAGCAGTTGCAGGCCCTGGTGGGTGGGTTCCTTTGCAGCTGTTCATTCCAGGAGTTTCTTTGTGCCACTGTCTCTTTTTTTCATGTTCTTGTGTCTAAGAATGTTCTGCTGGTACTTGCATGGTATGTGCTCCAGCTGTAACTTAATTTTCACCCTAGTGAAATTCCATAGTGAATTTTCATAATAGCATGCTCTCTTCACAGCGTGGATATTGATAAGCACCTGCTTGGATAAGGATATTTTAGGATATTCGGGTGGTGGTGGCCAGAGTCAGAAATAGCTGACAAGGCTGTTTTGTTTTCTTTAGGGAGGCTGTGCTTTGTGTGCACGTATCACTTGCCAGAGGTGTTATTTCACTCAGCATTACCAACCTTATTTTTAATCTTTTTTTTCCGAATAACATGCAAATTTTGTGTCTTTTTCTGTAGCAGTGAGAATTTTCTTTAAGTGAAAACACAGATATTCCATATTCAACTAACTAACATGTTAAAAACATCCTGGCTTGGTGATAGTTTTAGGCCGTATTAGAGAACTTGGAAGTATTAATTTTTCAACAAAGATTTATTTAAAATTTTATTAACTCTAGAACTTCCTGTAGTCTATAACAGAGTGAATGCAAGATCTATGGAAGAATCGCTGATTCTTTGTTGTTCTGGGCTGTGGTTTCTTAATTTACAACAATTTTTTTAATGTATATGCAGAATAAATTTTAGTTAAATAGCATTATTCCCATTTATATGTAATCAATCACATAACCCAGAGTTAAATAATTTAGAATCAGTCTGGGGATATGTTCTTGTTATTGAGCTATAAACTCACATGTAACAGTAAAAGCAACTTATGTAAAAGGAAAGGTTGAAAAAAAGGAGAGCCAAAAATTCTGCAGCCAAGCTATAGATGCCTGTTCTGGGTTTAACAGTATTATTGCAGTTTCAGCAACTTTTATGTGAAAAAGTGATATTAGAAAATCATCTGATGTAATATTAGAAGAGAAGTAATGCAAATCATGAGCTAGAAATAAGAAAGAAACATCATGTTACCCATCTACTCTAAGCAGACCTCAAGCTCGTGCTTTACAAACCACAGTCTGGTTTTCTGTTCCAGCATTTCAGATTCCAGTATGTGATAATTTCTCAACCAACTTGGAAGCTGCAGTACTTTTCCCCTTGGTTTTAAGAGGTCAGAAGAAAGAACTAGTAAGAATGAGCCAAAAAAAATTAGATTTCATATGAATATTGGTGAAGTCAGGACTACAATTTGCCTAACTCACTCTAGTAAAATCTTTGTCCAAACTTCGAATAATTTTTTCCCTCAGTGAATATTCCCAGAGACAGGTATTTGTTCTGTGCAGTTTTTGAGCTGTCATTCCAAGTCCGTAACTAATAAAACTGTAACAACCACCAAAGTAATAGTTAAGTAATATGGCTTTGTAGCATTTCAAGTGATGAGTAAACCATCCCAGTAAACTGGCATTTGGCCACTTCACTATGTAATGGTGTTTTTAATGAAGTATTGCCCTAGCAACAGGTCTGGATGACATTGGGTAGCTGGTTGCTGCTGACTCTTGGAGATAAAACAGACTTTTAGGAGCACATGTGTAATGTCTGAAGGTAAAGTAACTCAAAATAAATGCATCTGCTCTACTGGGAACATAGGATGGGTAACATCAAGCCAAAGTCTGACTTACTGACTTATGTGTTTAATCCTTCTGTGGAAGTGTTTCTATATGGTGAAAACAAAACGATCTAAGAAGTGCAATAGTTGAAATCTGAGAATAAAATAAAGCAGAACTGAGAGAAACTCTATTGCGGGTGATTTTAAGAAAAAAATCACTTATTTTAAAGGCTTTAAGAATTCTGGTACTGTAGGAAATCCTTCCAGATGTGTTATTTCAACGGAGAAGCTTTTTGAGGAAAGAGGATGTAGTGAAGATTAAAAGCTTCACTTGCTCTCTTGAAGAACCAGCAAGTGAAAAAAGGTGAGATGTAGAAAGTGAAACAAATTCACGTGAAACTAAAACCTTGGGATTTTTTTTATTAATGAACTTTTATTTAGAACACTTTTTCTTGGTGACTAGGACATTGAGCAGTTTGTTACATAACACAGCCACGTCAAAAATTTAACAGAGGGTCTAGATCAATATAGCAAAGTAATATCATAAGATGGAGAGATCTTCAGAAGTCTATAAAAGAAAAGGCAAAAACCTTGGCCAAGTCTTTTTTTCTTCTTCCAGTTCATTGTGGATGATATTTGAAAATCCACTTTGAAGACAGAAAAACACGGTCACCTTTATATATGTTAGCGGGTCATAAAAGAATTTACTCTTATAGTAGTATAATGTTGTGCCTTCTAAATGAGATACTGTGTTAAAGTATACGTGAAACACATTTTTAAGACTTAAAGGGAGTTTTCTAATAGTCTAATAAACTTTTTTTTTAATTTTAAAGATAAAAATACAGACATTACTGTAAAGGATAATGCGGATGATTTCTGCCTTCGAGATACATTAAGCATTGCATCCACAGACTCCTTTGTTTCCACAGCTGAGGTAAGACTCTTAAAGATTGCTTTTTTAAAGATTTATTGATCTATTTGAACAGTGAACAGAAGAATCCTATTTTTTTGCTAATCATTATAAGCAAAATATATTTCTCTTATGGGAAAAAAGAAGCTTTCCAGGCTTAGCTAGAACCAGAGAGATATATATATTCCCCCTTTTTTTTTTTTTTTTTTTTTTTTTCCACAGGCACAATGCAACCCCAACTCCTCCTAAACAGAACTTGCTTTTGCAAAATATATCACATTTTCATGAATGAAAAAGCAGTCAGTTGAGGCTGTAGTAGTTCTTTTCACCATGATTTATATTTTCCTGTGCTTTTTTCCTATTGCTTTACCATACTATAAAGATGTATGAAGAATGGTTTGTATTGTTTGGACCTGGGGGGTTTTTTTGAGAGAAGTTGACAGCTACCTGTTTTAGCATGTTCATGCACAAGGCAGAGGCACCACTCTGAGCTGTTACTCTGTTGTTGCACCGTGATTAAATGACTTAGCAGGAACCAGAGGTCTGAGACTCTGTTCTGGGAACCCTGGGCCGGGCTGGGGGGAAAGCTTGTCTGGCTGTGTGGGTGTGCATGGAGTCAGGCGGGGATGCCACAGCTCCCTGGAGCCTCTGCTGGGAAGGGGCCTCAGTCCCAGCAGTGACAGTCCCTGGAGTGGAGTGGGACTGCCAGGGAGCCTCCTGACTGGTCTGACTGGGAAGCTCCCTTAACAACATAATATACTTCATCTAAATTGCTCTAATCCTCTGGGATAAGAGCTCAAAGGATGCATAGCAATCTCTGGGTAACAGGACATTGCCTATTAGCTGAATTCTGCTACAGCTCCCTTGAAGTATTTGGAAGAGACTCATAAGCAGCGACACATTTACTTGAATATCTCCTTCTGTAGTCTCTGGGGAGCTGAAGTGATCTTGAATAGCAGTCTTCTCCAAAAGGCAGGAGAGGCAGTTGGCCTCAATAGATCCATTTTGTGGTAGCTACTGCTCTCATGTATGCCCTACAACTACGCGACTAAAGTCAGTTGCGAGAAGAGAGAATTGCACACGCATTCTTTGCAGTTGTTTTGACTGCCTATTATAGGGTTTGTTTTTCCGTAACACAATTACCTTGATTTAGTAATTCACATTAAACTGTGATGCCTAGCATCCATTCCTAACAAGGATTGTATCCATAGAGACTGGCTACTCTTTGCTGTAATTTGGACAAGACCACAATTCAAGCTTGCTTCAACTCTACCAGCTCATGAGAGGAGCTGTAAACCATTATAGTTTGTATACTTTATATCTTTCTTTTTTTTCCCCAATGAACTTTCATAGTGTTTTTGCAAGTATGTGAAGATGGGAACAATCCCTTGTGTTCATTTGGTTTAAAAAAAAGGCAAAACCAACCAACCAACCAAGCAAACAGAAAACCTCAGGATGTATCACTTCGGTGAAATCATCATCCTCTCCTGAAGCTGTATTGTCCCAGTATCTGCTACAAAATATTTGAGTCAAATTGGAAATGTAATTGTCTTTAAACCTCCTGAAAATATTCTCCACATTTTGATACCTCAAAGCCACTTCTGTCAACTTGTTCTTCCAGGGCAAAGTTATGAATATTTTCTCTTCCTTTCCAGCTGTTCTAGCCTTTGCCAATAGAATAAACTCTCTTTTCTCAGATTTTGTTGAGGAATCTAGTGAAATTCTTAGGTGACAGAAGTCTTGAAGATTAATAGAACATGAACAACTTGCAGTTTGATGTTCGGACCAGAACATCATCAGCGTTCTGGATTAAATAGGAGCCAGTAGGCTTAAACTACAGGGTCAGTTAACTCTCTAGTTGTAGCTACAGGGCATCATTGTGTGGTGCAGGGTAAAGAAAGCTGTGAATTGGTGTTCTCGTACAAAAACACTGTTACCTTGGTTTGATATTTTGTCCATCCTCAGGAGGATGTGTGGTGGGGAAATGCTTCACATTATGGCATTGAGAAGGAGTAATAACTACTTCCCAGTGTATTCAGCTATTAGTAGAGAACAGTAATTGCTTTGATTTAACTGGATTAGAATTGACAGATCAGATTCTTTTATTCTAGACATGATGATGTCGAGTAGCTTATCTACTTTTGTCATTTTTTTTTGTTCTTGCACTAGGAAAACAGTGGAATGTTTTAATTTAGGCTAAGAGGTCTGAGGCTTTTCCATCTTTGGATTTGTCTCACCTAAGGGCCAAATAAGGCAATTGTTGTTCTTTCATCATAAACTTCCTGATTGCTGTTACAATGTTAGTAACTATCCTAAACTCCTTGGCCTGATAGAAACGTTTAGCAAAGTTTTTAAATCTGAGATTCATGTGTGTTTATACTGCTCTGAGATTGTGCCCTACTGGAATCAGTAATTTCACCTTCCAGGAAATTAGAGTGTGGCACCATTTTTTGTGGCCTCATCACACTGCAAGCTGTGTGTTGACAGTTCCTTGGCTTTCTTCTACACTGCTTCCTGTCCCAAGGAGCAGGACTAAGTATTCTGTGTGACTCTGATTTTGCAGACTGGAAACTGTGTTCATGTTTCAGTGCTGACACACAGTCAGGTCAAATTTAGCTCCCTGCCTGCAGGAGAGAGAACAGTCATAAAACAAGACACAGATAGATGCTTGAATGGAAATTGATAGGGATACTGCTTAGGAGGCAAAAAGAATGTCATGCTGTGTTATATTAGAACAAAATATAGGAAAGAGCTGTACAAAACTGGGACAGTTGGCAGGGTTTGCATCACGTGCCCTTTTGATGAGCTCTACAGGATAGCAGGAGGGTATGCCAAAACTTTGACTTGGCTATGGCTGGGGATCAAGAGGGTGCTGAGGATCACTCGTTTGATGACTTCTCATACAGAATTTTGCCTGTCTGGACACCTGCAACACACAGGTGCCTGAATCCTTATGAAGACAATTTAGCCACAGTTGCCATCCCCATGACCAGACAGGCTTCTATTCTTAAACACACTTAGGCTCTAGAAGCACTGCAGAAGGGATGGTAAACACAACTATTTGCCCTAATTAAGTTATTAATACTACTACTGTGATACATAATGGTATTTTCTTCCCCATTTGAGCCTAGCTGCCATCAGCTTGTGTTGATGAGGGTTAGTATGCTTTTCATAGTCTTGTTCTCCCATTTACTGTGATCAAAATAGCTGCCACCTTTGGCAACAATACATCAGTGAGTGTGCCAGATAAAGGCCTCTGCCCTCACTTTCCTGGCTTCTTTTCCATCTTCCTAACAGAACCTCTTTCCTGCTCTCCCAACAGTGAGCTTTGTTGCTGCCTCTTCATTGTCAGTGCACATGCATTTATCATGTCTTATTTTCATATGTTGACTAGTACTGAATCTGTAGGTCTATAAACAAACTCTGCTTCCCTTGTTAAAATGTTAACTAAGTCCAAAGCTTGGGAGATTTTTTAGACTTGGGAATAAAGCCTGAGCTGCTTTTTACCAGTAACAGCCTTCCTGTTTTCTTCCAGACCTTAGGTGGAACACATCACTTCATCATTTCAGTTTATTAAAATGCCATCTCAAACATTTCAGTTACTAGTCACCATCACATCTTACAACTCCCAAAACATGTTTCGCTTTCATCCTGAAGCTACTTATATTTTTAAAGGAAATCTTTTCTCTGAATGTCTTTGTCTTTTCAAAAGATCATCATCCACTTTTTTAATATAGGTAAACATAATTTCTCAGAATGTAAGGAATGCCGAATGTACCAATAAAGTGACCTCGCTATTAGAGGAAGCAAGCAAGAATTCCTAAAAGGTCTAGCATTGTTTATTTTTGTTACATTCATGTAGGTGGTTATTTTGGTAGTCAACAAGGTCTTGATGCACAGCTGAGAATTTTTTCTACTTATTAAGAAACAACTTGTGGGTAGCAAAAAGAGTACCGAGCCTGTTCATTAAACCAAAGCAGTCCGGGAATCCCAGACTTAAAAATGATTGCAAGTGGCAAAGGTTTGATGCTTTAGAGCAACGATTTCAGCATCTCTTTACTGCAGATACAGCCCTAAAGCTGAACTGTCCAGAGAAAGCTGATTAGCATCTGAGCAATATCCATGCTGTAATCTTCAGAGGCTGCTCTGCAGCACTGCAAGCTTAGACACAAATTAGCTTTGGAGTTTTGAAGATGTGCATATTATTGCAACATAATGAACTTAGGTATCCACTGCAGGTCATCATAAATGTTCTTGCGGTGGTCACCGACTGCTCTCTCTTTCTTGAACCTTGAATGGATAGAAGTAAAGCCTTACAAGATGAGATTGCTGCTATAGTGTCAATCATCTTTTATCTCTTCTTTGTCTGCATTTTCGCATTACCATGTACCTCCCGTGACACTGAGGAAGTAATAGACATTTAGGGGCTGCCACATCCAGTCCATCATCACAAATCTCTGTGTTCCTGGCAGCTGCCAACACTGTTGGTAGCTGTGATGGAGCTCCTTGTCATCCCTAGAGGTGTGTGAAGAGTCTCAAAGTGGCAGTGGCTGTGCACAGAAGTGACCACTACAGACTGGCAGGAAAGGACTCAGGGACCTTTCAAGTGTCCAGCTTACCTGTGATGCAAGATGTGGGATGCTGGAGCTTTCTCATAACTTCTGATTAATACTGAAGCCCTGCTGAGGAAAGTTACGTGATGCTTAAGGGTACGTAGTGGGATAAAAAGCAGGTGCCTGAATAAATGTCATGAACGCATGCCAATTTATATAAGGTACCTATAGTGAGCCATCTAATTGAAAACTAACCTTTCTGCCCACCTTTTTCCTCAAAGGTAGTAATTCCTCAGAGACTTTTACAACAAAGAGTTCATTTTCCTTTAGATGTCATCTTGGGAGGTTCTTATCTAGGAAGTTTTGTATGCTCTGCATTTTGTTAAAT
>WEIT01018351.1:13933-24784 GCA_013389985.1 Dryoscopus gambensis
CAATGCAACTTCAGAGCTTGTCTGCAATCACCTTTTCTAGTTAAACATTTAGTTTCTGGTTTTCAGTTTGTTTGCTTTTTCTCCCCTTCACTTTTTGCATGCAAAGAGAAGTCAGTGGTAGAGGAATTTGCTCCCCCTTTCCAAATATTATTTGTTGGAACTTCAATGTTCCAATGTAATCAAAATCATCTTCTCAGGGGAAGAATAGTTAGACCTTTCTTTCCTGCTATTTTATTTCATCTGTTAGCATGAGAGGAATTGTTGGGGTTTTTTTTAAAAAAGCTAAATATAATCAAGGGCCTCACCCAGTGCCTAGGTATCAGTCCCTGTGCTAATCTGTGACCACAAAGGCAATGATCAGGCATCTTCACGTGTAAAGATGTTATCACCTCAAGTACTGGCAGCAGATGAAGGTTACCTGCATCTAACTGTAGAAATCACCAGTCCTGACTCAGTCACAATCAGTCAGATTCCTAAATATCTGAAAATGGTAATATGCCTGAAGTTCATTAGTAAAAACTTAATATAATCCCTTTTACCACAGAAATTATAACCTCCAAGAGAGGGGCAGCTGTTTACAAAGTGCGTATGTGTTCACAACCTATTTCTTCTCATGATTTGGAAATGAAATAGTGTAAATGCAATGTTTTATGGCTTCAGTAATAGCTGGATCAGGTAAGAAATAAATTAGCTTATGTGTTGTGTTCTGGTTTGGTCTTTACTTCGGAAAATATGTATATATTGTTCCACAGTTAGTACTTCCTTAACCATAACATTGAAAAAGGAATTCTGGAGTAAAGGTTTTTCACTTTTTCTTGTTTATGCCTGTTCTAGCTATTACACTATGTGTTTATATATGTGTGTGTGTGTGTGTTGATGTTTTACACCTGAAATAAATCAATATATTCCTGCTTCTTCCAGTTGGTTAAATTATTGCATCCTGTGTATTTTCATTTAAAAGCTGTGTAGCTTTCTTTGTTTAATAAGAACAGAAATTTTCAGGTGGGCTTTTTGAATTAGCAAATCCAAAAAAATTTAGATGCTATGATTAATATTGTTAAACTGAAAAAAATCTTTAGTCTTAATAACTGTAGGTCTCCTTCAGGAATTCAGCTTTTCTGCCCTGTTCTTCCAATGAAACAACTTAAAAACAAACACATACTTTTAGAATGGATACTTTCAAACTAGATGGATTCTGAAAGTGAACATTACTCATTTAAGTATATTTTGTTGACCTTAAAAGTTCTCTTCACTTACTCTCTAGCTGTGGTCTTGTCACTCGAGTCTGAATTCAGGAAGCCTATAGAAATCTTTATGGAAATGGGGAGGAGGGGAGGCTTGGCTTGGTTTTGGTAGATGCTTTTAGCCAAACAAATCAATTTAAAATGGAACCTGACAGTTTATGGAATAATTGTATGTATTTGCCAACAGTAAAAGGATACTGGTATGAGTGATTAAAAAAACCCCAGTGAAAGTTCCAGCAAATGAACATCATCTAACAATGTGTGATACTTCAGAACACCAGCTCTGTACTGAAATCTCGAACTTATTCATGTGCTTAAATGTTTCCATGGACAAAAGCAGCTATTGGCAAATGTTTATACTCTCCTTTAGCAGGAAAACCAACTTGGCCAAACATTTGTGGCTACAGTGGGCTCAGCTGGAGTGTGTGGAGAAGGCACACTGGGATCATATGGATTCGTGGCTTTATGGAGCCTCAGCCAGCTCTTGGCTGTATGGCCTCAGTGACAGGAAAAGCTGCTCAGCATGTATTTACTTGAAAATTTCAGTGGAGGTTTAACATAAAGTATACTTCAATATGACTTTGTAAAATCATTCTACGGTAGAGGTTAACCTTTTACATAGTTCAGTTACCTTGAGAGTTATTTTTAAAGATGTTTCTATGCTAAGTTTGATTAGCCTAGAAACACAGGTTTGTTTGCCCCATGCAGGATATTGGGGGGAAAAAAAAAAAAAGCTAGAATTAATTTTCTGGTCATTAACTAAACTGAATGGTGTATAAACATCAGACATTTTTTTCTTATCATTAATAATATGACGTAATGTTGGTAGTGAAATTGTAGCTAGACCTTGTTTTGTGAATTAAATATGATACCCTGTAAACAGGAGTTCTCTGTATTATTTATATGCTTTGATTTATTGATCTGGTGTTGGTTTTTTCTTTCTTCAAAAATGTCTACAAGTTCATGTTTATTTATATGGTAACCATAGAATTAAAAGTGCCAATAAACCTTTAAGGGAGCCTGTAGTCTAAAATACTGAATGCTCATGGTTTATACAATGTGCTTTGGTAACTGGCAGACTTATTTACAAGTGAAACCAAGACAGGGGTGGGAGGATGTTACTATTTCCAGCTTCCTAAAGATTTGCATGGTGCAATCATTCTGTACTTAGTGTCTTGGCAATTATTTTCTTTTAACAGCTTTGAGACCCATTAGATTTATTTAACTAGACAATTCAAAAACTTAGCTAGGCAGATTAAACACAGAAGTAAGCTGCCTTTATTTTATTAATTAAAGTTTTGAAACTTGAAACTGTAGCTTTCAGATTTTAAGAGTTATAAAGTTAAGTCTTATGACCAGGTGTATCTGCTCTGTTCACTTGTTGATTGTTACCCCTTTGTTTTAAGCAGATGCAGAAAAGGATGCATCTTTCAGTAGAACATCAGGAAAACTTGTTTGTTTTATCTTTACAAAAATTTTGTCAGCAAGCTCTTTAATAAAATTGGAAAAAATTTTTTTTCAGCTTTCAGAGCACAGAGAGATTCGTAGCACATATGGTCTGGATTCCCTTTGCCACTGCCCCTTGTATGAAGAAGCCATGCACTTGGCAGAAGAAGGCAAAATTTATTCACGGGTGTTAAGGTATTGATTTATGTCCTTTTAATTCTCTCCAGGAAAAGCAAGAATTAAAGTTAAATATTCTATCTAGAAATCACTTTTTAGAAGTTACTTGTCCTAGGTATTTTTTCTAGGAATTAGACTTTGATGGATATTCGTGTGCTTCTTTTTTTAATGGTCTTTAAAATCTTTTCTATTTTACATAGGACCGAAATGTTTGAATGTTTAGGAGACAGTGATTTCCTTGCTAAGCTTCACTGTATTCGACAAGCTTTTCAGGTAAACAGTAAGGAGTGATTTGTCTGTCTTGATAAGCCTAAACTCAAGTACATGGCATTGAAACTGAATGTTACTCTTTGTGCAAGCATTTTTATAAGGTAAACTGTATTTAAATGTTTTCTTGATGCTTTTACATTTCTATACTTATAAAATGAGATATATTTGCAGAGGAGTCCAAATTTTATGATTAGCTTTGGAGCCTTTGCACCCAGGGGTTTTCAGGAACTTGCCAACAGTACTAGAGGTGATAGTTGTATGAAATTTGATTGAAATGTTTAAGGTCACTTACTATAACCTGTGAATGAACATGTCTATGTTTTCTGAACCCTTTTCTAGATAATTCTTTCAGAAACAGCAAACAGAATATTTCTTGCTGAAAGTGGAAGAAAAATTTTGTCTGCTTTAATTGTGAAAGCACGAAAGGTAAAAGCCTTTTTTTACCAATGTTTTGTTGTTTGTATAACTTGTACCAGACTTCACTGTCAAGGGAAAATAAACCATATCTCTTTTTACATTTGCTTGATACTCACTGCTTTTACTTTACAGAATCCAAAGAAATTTGAAGATGTCTTTGATGAAATGATATATTTTTTGGAACAAACAGATCACTGGGATAATACCGAAATGGAACTTGCTGCTAGAGGAGTGAGTTGCATTTCTGAAAAGTGCTTTTACGCTTACTAATGCCATAGGATCTAAAAATAAATTTTTACAGTTCAGAATTGTGGGAAAGGTAACTCTTTATTGTTTATATTGCTGATTTAGAGAAATGGCATTTACTAGTTTAGTACCAGAAACTACACCTTTTTTTTAACTTCTCCTTTAGTGACAAAGTATTTTTAATATTCATTAAAAACAAGTACAAATCTGCATGTTAATACAGTGTTACAATATGGTACATGCTAAATTCCATTGCTGAAAGAGAAACTAGGTTACTTAGATCATGTTCTCATTTAATATAGGTGAAAAATCTGAATTTTTATGATGTTGTTCTGGACTTCATATTAATGGATTCATTTGAAGATTTAGAAAATCCACCAATATCTATACAGAATGTAGTAAATAACCGCTGGTTAAATTCCTCTTTTAAAGAAACAGTAAGTATTCACGTGTAATTATCATACTAATTGATCTGTAGTACATTGCAATGTACTGAGTATGTACCTGAGATCTTCCTCAAAAAAAATTAACAGATTGTATTATCAAGTTTTTCATAATAGGAATTTAGAAGTTACAAGTCTGGGCCCAAAACAGAGAATGATTGAATGTATTGGAGAAAATACTTTAAATTGTCTTTCCTTTCTCTGAGGAAGTAGAATTTTAGAAGGGGAGTTTCTGTTAGCCACATCTTAGACATTAGATCCAGATTTTGGTTCATAGACCAGAGATTTAGCAATAAAGGACAAAGCTGCAAAGAAACAAATGTAAATTAATACAGTACAGGCATTCAACTGTTGATTACAGTTCATGACTTTTCATATGTGACTGTTTATTTGCCAGATAGATCTTATCCCTCTGTTAGAGACACAGGCTACTGCCATGGTCAGCTGGTACAGAAACTACTGTCATTTCATCCATTTTATCTGTAAACTGCCAATTTTCCTTTGATTTTTGTTTTTCAATTGAAATATCCCCTCTAGAGGGAAAAAAAAAAAGGTAACATGCATCTATTTTTGTAGTTACATGGTAACATTGTGCTCTGTCTGTATTAAACTCTCTTTGCAGTACTGAGGGAGGGTCAGATGAGGATAGTTAGAGGCCAGGAGGGGAAAAATCCCAGTACTGATATTGGTATATTGTATTTCACAAGCCCATATTTGGACAAAACTCCATAGCTGAATCTGAAGCTATTGCAGGAATGTTTTTGCTAAAATGAAAAAGTACATTTCAGTGTGTTCACATGCCACTTAATATCTAAAATAGTTACTTATGTCTGAGCACACTCTTTAGTATATGGGACTGGTCCTCACTTAAACCCAGTGAGTGTTGCTAACTGTGGTAGCTGTAAAAGCAGTCAAGGATGCCAAATTACATTTGAATTTAACTAACGAAAATGTTGCAAAGATTGATCTGAAATAGCAAGTATGAACTACATATAAATTTGGTTATTTATATCAGCTGCTGTTTTATAGTTTTAAACTTTGTGTTATCACAGGATTGAAACTGAAGAAAATACATGTCCCAGAAATACAGAATATAGAAGTACAGTATTCTGCAGATGAGTTCTTTTGAGATGGAAAATTATTTGGGGCTTGCTTTGTTTTTTCTTTTTACACTTAGGCTGTGGCTTCAAGCTGTTGGTCAGTACTGAAGCAAAAAAGACAGCAAATGAAGGTAACTTGCCCTTCAAACTATATGGAACAAAGATACCGACCATCTCCTACGAATTTTAAGTTCTTTTTGTAGCTCTGGCAAAACAAATGAGTGATCAACCCGTAGTCCTGTAGATTTGTTAGTTTAGACAAGAGGTTTGCCAGTTGTAGAAGTTGAGCTGCTGGGGCCCTAATACCCTTTTTTTTTTTAGCAAAAAGTCGTAACTGAAAGATTTTCAGCCTAGTTTAGGTCCAGTCAGGGGTGGTGTCATTCCCTTCTCTGACTTCCCGCCCCACACACAGATCTCAGACTTTGGCACACCAAGGTCATGAATTTTGTATCTCACCTGCTTGTGCTGGGATTCTCAGCCCCATCTCCCTGCACGATCCCCAAACCTAAATCATGTTCAGTCCTGCCCCCTTACCTGCCTGAAGCACCGTGTTCCTCACCAGCAGCAGGAATTCTGCTGCAGCCTCCCCTCAGCCCCTTCTGCATCCCGACCTCTCTGTGAAGGCACTCAGTAAAAATCCTCTGTGCTACAGCACCTTACCTTTGGAGCATTTTATTAGACCAAGGAGGGAAGTGTTAGGATTTTATGAAGACTTAATGCTAAATAGTAGAGCTTTATACTAAATTTACTGTGTAACTTTCGTCTACAATTTTTACATCACTAGGTGCCTAATGGATTTTTTGCACATTTCTATGCTATATGTGAACATATCAGCCCTGTTTTGGCCTGGGGCTTTTTGGGCCCTCGAAATTCCCTGTATGACCTATGCTGCTTCTTCAAGGTTTGCAACTTTTTTTTAATTACCACTTTTCTAAATTAAAAAAAAAATTCTTTCTGATTAAAATGAATGAAGATCTTATTTATTAAAATACATTTGCATTTTCCTAAGATTAAGGCTAACAGTAAGAAACCATGAGAAATAAGTAATTTCATGTAAATGTTTTAAGCCTGGAACTGTTTTGCAAAGGCTGTTCTAGCACACTTCTGTCTCAGCACCAAAATAATACATAATTGGATGCTTTTAGGGAACATGTTAAAGAAAGAGCTGTTAGCATTGCATACTTTTTTTCCCTCTTGTAACTGAAAACAAGTTTTTCCTTTTTTCCCCCCCCACTAGGATCAAGTGCTTTTCTTCCTCAAAGACATTTTTGATTTTGAAAAGGTGAGATACTCGACTATGGAGAGCCTGGCTGAAGACCTGACGCAGCTGCTGATCCGCCACACGGAGCTGCTGCTGGCCTATCTGGGGGCAGACTCGCTGAGACACGTCGGGGCTTGTGTGAGCGGCCACGGGCCCGTCATGGCCACTGGGCTCCTGGAAGCAAAAGTACAGTAAGCTTAAAACCCCTGGCAAATGACAGGCAGTGCACATAGATGTGCTCATTTCCACCCTTTTCTCCAATGCTGAAGCTACCGTGGCTGTTACTGAGCAAGCATCTGGGAATGCATCGTGTCGCTAAGTATGGAAAAGGACTCAGGGAGGTTAAATGTACATCTGTGAGAGGAACTGGGGAGTGTATTACTGTATATACCTAAATTAATTCTGCAGCTCAGCTGTCGCTGTATTTATATTTCATGTATCCCAAAGCTTTTTTCTGTAATATTCGGGTAAAGTTTATTTATGAAATACTGTACTTTTGCACAAATAATTCGTAAGTGAAGCTGATGGAGTTGTTTCCTTTAAAAGCTTATAGTACAAAATGTTCATCGCAGAGTCTCCAAATCATTAGGTGTCTAGATCTAGAAGGTGTTTTGACTGGGGTATCTGATTCATGTGACACATGCAATAAAGTAATCACGCTCACAGAACCGAACATGTTGCCCCTGCCCCAGAATTCCATTTGTGTGGGTGTAAGCAGCTGTTTTGTACTACAGAGTAATGGAGCAGTGCAGGAAATGCAAGCACCATTGGGGCAGCAATGACTGCCAGTATGCAATTTTTACTTTATTTTGGTTTAAAATAACTAAACATCACTAAGGTGTTTTAAAATACTTATTTATATTTGAAAAGCTCTTCTAGCTTCACCAATTAATTTGAAACTTCCTTGTTCTAAAACCATTACTACTCAATATGGTGGTAAATGAACCAATATTATTCTCAGTTCATATGTAGCATTTCAAAATATATTTTTAAATAAGTATGTATGATAAGATTTATTAATCATGAAATAGAATTGAAGGCAGTGTTTTATAATTAAATAATTTGTGTCTTCCTTCCTTCCTTATGGGATGTCAGGTGTCTGTTTAAGAGTGGCCATCTCTGTGCAGTGTAAAACTGTGGCTCAGGCCATGGAACCCTGAACTTCAGATAGGAGCACAGCACCTTCAGAAGGCATGAGGGACCTTGCAGTAATGGCTTTTCCTGTTCCAAAGGAATGATGAACTGTAATCTTTGAATTTCTGTAAACTGAAGCCATGCTTCACAGTTAGTTTAGGCTCTAAAACTGCACTTGCATATACTTTGCCACACAAAGCCAGCCCACAAGAATCTATCATGTGTCAAGAAATACAGAGTAATTACAGAGTAATTCCAAATATTCAGATACTTGAGAAGCATATTGTTAAAATTTAGGATATCAAAACAAACTTTGACTAGAAACATTACAACTTTTGCTACAAACACAACCCAGAAGGATGCTATTCAAAAGGAGGGCCTGTGTAATTCATAGATTTTGCTGAAGCCAACATTTTGCTCATTTGTTGTACTCATTTGATAAATACAAAAATGATGAAAATGTGTCATATTACTTGTGTGAAATTCCAACTGATTATAGTTTATTTAACAGAAAAGAGTATACTCTATATGTAATAAAACAGAAATTCCAAATGCTATTCTTGGCCTATTTCCACCATTTAACTTGCTGAGCTTGGCACCATCCTCCATGCTGTACTTTTTTTTCCCTCTGCAATGTGTCTTCAATACAGGCATGTGAAGTTTTTTTCACCCATCTCACTTAACTTTTGAGCAGATAAGTATGTCTAAGCTATCTGTATTTTGGCAGCTTTTTGCAAGTTCTGAAAGAAATTATATGGAACAGTAAAGGTGTCTTGTTGGGTTCAGAATCAATAGGAATAGCTGGAAGTAGAAGGAACAGAGTAAGTGGCATATTCTACAGCAAATGTATGACCTGCAGGTAACAAAGGAAAGTGTCTGCTGTGATTTATCTGATCTAATAAATTATATGAAGAAAATGATACTTTAACGTGCATTACAGAGAAACAGAAGTGAACTTTTTCGCAGAATTAAAAGTATATTGAGATTTTCTTATTATTTAGGAAAAGCTTATGAAAAAACAGAGTTGCATGTGAGATTATAAATGTTTCCAGACACTTGGAAAAAAGTAAAAGCTGGAATCTTGGTCTTCTGTCAAAAATGAAAGGATTGTTTTAAGCAGAAGAATAAGCAAGGTCTAATCGAACATCAAAATATTTAGAAAATGGGGAAGAACTTCGTAGTACCTGACTTAAACATGTGTGTCCCTTTAAAACAGGAGCCCTTCTGTACACTCATAGAGCTCTCAAAAGTCCAAAGGATTGGATTGGAAATTGAACTGATGTATTTCCCATCCAAAATAAGAAATACAGGATCTGGTTGTTATAAGATGCCACCAACAAACACTCGATTGAGAAACAGTAAAGAAGGGAAGAGAGAGACAGGGAAATGAGCAGGTATAGGTGGGTAGGCTTTTGATCTCCTCTGGGTCTTTTTCGATCTTTTTCTGAAACTCATTCATCTATTCTGAATATGTAACTAACTCCAGAGACAGAGATGGAAGTTTAAATGGGAGATGGCTCTCTCCTGGCAACACAGAACTGCAATCAGTTCTCTTACAACCTGCACCTTCAGCTGGAAGGTGTGTACGGAGTACCTGCTGATAACCGGCCATGTGGTTAAGAACTTCAGAAGTGCACCATCTCTGCAAACACAAGTGCCAGAGCTGCACCATAGCAGTGATAGTATGATGCAGTTCTACTCTAGTTAATTCATAATCAGACTCAGAATTTAGTTTATAATCGCTAAATTTAGATAGTTTTGAGTGATACTTTCCATGCTAATAAGAACAAACTAAATTTAAAAGCCATCCTCTTCTGACATAATGGTACTCCTAAGAGTCGAAATGTTGAATGCATAGGGATTATACAAGAATCAAATATTTATATCATTTGTAATTTAGTTGTAATAATAATCTTACTTTAAATATGTTCTTAATGATTATTATTCTTCCTTTTTGTAGTGTTTGGTTTCTGTCAAAATAAATGTGTCAAATCAAGTGTCAGTAAGAGTATTTGTGACCTTTCTATTGCCTAAATGAACTGCAGCTGTGTATATAAAATAAATTATTTCAGTGAAACAACTGTTGCTCATATAACTGTATCTGCAACTTGAATTTGCACAGTTCTTGAAATCTAATGCAAAATTATTTAATATGGCAGGAATTTCGATACCAGTTAGTCATCCTGAAATGTGAAATCAAAAAAGAAAAACTATTACAAAATCTACTATATAAGTGAAAAAAAATATTGAATGGGAAGACCTTTTGGGCTGTCCAGTTTCACTGCATACAGCTCTATGCCAAGCTGTTGTCTCTCTACTTGGTTTTAGGAGACAAGTTTTTTCAGGATTATTTCCAAGCCAAACTGCTGTACTGAGTGCCAGTTGTGGATTAAGACCTCCTTTATGGAATAATATAAATAATTAAATAGAGGACATAAAAAGCCTAGCCCCTACTGCTGTAGAAGGGCAATGCATCCGTGCTTTGATCTGCTCAGATTTGTTTTATGTGTTGCATGTGTTCGTCTGCTGAAAGCGGGTGGTCCCTGGCAGTCGGAAGCCCCGACGCTGCTCGTGTGCTTCAGTACGGCTGCCCCGAGGATGGCACTGGGGGAAAGTGCCTCCTCTGTCCTTCAAAAGGCAAACACATTTTGTGTTTTAGCTTTGATGGCCGTTGTTCAGATCTGCACAGCCTAAGGTCATGTGGTTATTGTCCTAATGCTGATAACCCAGCTGGAAGTTAGGCTCCAGTCTGGCAGACACAATACAAGAGAGATAGGAAGAAGAAAGCTTTGCACTGGAAACCTTGCAACTGAACATGTAGGAAACAAGTCATCTTTAAGCAGGAAAACGAATGTATCCAGATGTAATAAAATCACGTTTCTGCCTCTGCTTTGTAAAGTTACCAGCGACAGGCGCTGCTTTGAGCCACCGCGCTCTGCCTCTCGCCATCTGGCACTAGGGAGATTCCTCCCCGCTCCATCAGCGAACTGTCACATTACTATTATTAGTTGATCGCTCTCCATGTGCCATTAACCGACCCGGGACCGGACCGCCGTAGGTATAAAACGCCGCTGGCCGGCGGAGCCAGCGCAGCGGAGCGCTCCCTGCGTGCG
>WEIT01018356.1:12180-43039 GCA_013389985.1 Dryoscopus gambensis
TGTGAAACCATATTTTTTTTGTTCCCTCAGTGTACTTATTTATGTAAAGACAATCCAATATTTTTATATTTGTCATAACTTAGTTATTTTTTATCTTTAAAAAATGTTAACTTGGGTACATATCCACATCAGGAAGAGGAATTCATTAGTTCACGGGTTTTTTAATTTTCAGTATTATTTGATAGCAGGATATTTCAAAGATAAAGAAAGTGTGAATAGAGTATACAGAGTGGATTTACTGACAAATATATAAATTATTCATATATAACATTACTGCTATATATGTGCCGAGAGTGACTAATTGCTTGTAAGAAGTTGGCACAATATTGATTCTTGCACTATTCAATCCTTAAATATTTTAATGTCTTCTTTTCTATGTAGGAATTAAAATATTACTTTCAAGAAGAATTCCCAAGAGTTTGTCTTATTCTCTTCTGTTTTGTAAAACCAGAAGTACAACTAAACCATTTAGATTTTTTGTGTGCAATTTATCTTTCAAATAGATTTATTTAAAGACTATTTGATTTCTTCTTAGTAGCTACAATACGTAAAAAGCAAAAGACAACAATCCTTCGCTTACCCTTTTTTTCTTTATACAAAAGCAAAGACAGCATAAATGGAGTATTATTTCTCTACATTACTGTTTAAGATTTTCTTTGACTTATAAGAAAGTTGACTTCATCTTTGAAGTCAGAAAGATAAAAAAGAACCATTTTCCTTTCCTCCTGTTTTATTTCTTCTGAAATACGTCTTTCAAAAGTGATATTAAATGCGAATCATAACATAAGTAGTCTTTTATGAAACCAGATTCTAGGAGAAAAACAAACAAAGGAACAATTCTATGTCAAAGTCTAGATATGTTCTGTCTTTAAGAATTTCCTTAGTAAATGCTAACATTGGATTAGTTCCTTAAAATTAGTGCTTATATTAGTAATGCAAGAATTACAGCATTCAAAGAAAATTGGAGAACTGGTTGATAATGGTGCAAAACCCACCAACACCATCCATCATTCATCATCTTTGAAAGACTGAAACACTCAGGCAAGGTTTCTGGTGACTCAAAAAAGAAAAAGCAAATGTCACACTCACCTTCAAGATGGGCAAGAAAGAGAGATTCAGTGAGGTGCAGACCTTATTCAGCTGAAGATTGGAAACCATATCAAGGCACATGTAGGACAAGAGGACAACTGAGAACAGCCATTTACTGAGGGTGGACTGATGCCTCACCAAACTGATTTCCTTCTCTAACAGGAAGATCAGCTTGGTGGGCAAGGGAAGAGAAGTGACTGCCCTAATGTTACCAAGATCTTCTACATGGTGTCCCACAGCACAACTTCTTGTAGCTGTATTGGAAAAAAATGGTCTGGATACATAGAATGACAAGCTGAGTGAAAAATTGACTAAATTGCCATGCTGAAAGAACAATTGTCAGCAGTTCAAAACCCATCTTTAGCCAGATATTATACGTCAGCCTGAGTTACTCCTCAGAGTTGATACTGAGGTCAATATTGTTCAACATCCTCATTAATGGTCTGCATGATGAGGGAAAATACACTTTCAGGATGTCCCTAGACAGGAGGACAGCTTTTACATTGAAGGACTGTCTGCCATTGAAAAGGTTTTCAACTGACTAGAGAAATGGGTGGACAGAAATAACTTCGATTTCAAAAGCCCTGTACATTGAACAAAATAACACCATTCAACAGTACAGGCTGGAAGCTGACTGCCTAGACAGAAAAGAGACAAATCATTTTTTTGAGACAACAAGTTGAACAGAAGTCAGCAATGTGCTTCTGCAACAGTGAAAGCTAAGTGCCTGCCGGGTTGCATTAACAAGACACCGGGAAAGCATTAGGCAGAAATGTCATATGCTTGCTCTGTTTTGACCATTCCTTAGGTATCTGTTTATGGTCGTTTTAGGAGAAAAAAATTCTGATCTAATGCAGTGTGGTCACCCTCATGGTCTAAAAATGATGAATGGGTAAATTCCCTACACAAATTAGAGACAATACAGTTACCTGTAGAATAGTTTTGCAGCATCTAACTTCAAGGAATGCAGTGTAATGACTGTCTGGGACAGTCTTTGAATGTATCTTTAATATTAAGAGGACGAATCATAGAATGTCCTAAGGTGGAAGGGACCCACAAGGATCACTGAGTCCAACTCCTAGCCCTGCACAGGACCACCCCAAAAATCACAGTGTCTGTCCGCATTGTCCAAACACTTCTTGAACTCTTTCAGGCTTGATGCTGTGACAGCTTCCCTGGGGAGCCTATTCCAGTGCCCAACCACCCTCTGGGTGAAGAACCTTTTCCTGATATCTAGCCTAAATCTCCCCTGACACAACTTTAGGCCATTCCCTCTGGTCCTGTCACTGGTCACCAGAGAGATCAGTGCCTGCCCCCCTGCTTCACCTCATGAGGAAGCTATAGATGAGGTCTCCCCTCAACCTCTCATTTTGTCTAGGCTGCACAAGCCAAGTGACTTCAGCTACACCTCGTATGGCTTCCCCTCTAGATCCTTCAGCATCTTCATCTCCTTTGGACACACTCTAACAGTGTGTGTATATTGTTCTTATAATTTGATGCCCAAAACTGCACACAGGATTCGAGGAGAGGCTGCACCAGTGCAAAGCAGAGTGGGAAAATCACCTCCATCTATGGCTGTAAATGTTGTGCCTGATGCCCCCCAGGTCATGGTTGGCCCTTTCGGCTTCCAGGCCACTGCTGACTCATATTGAACTTGCCATTGGTCACGACCCCCAGATCCCTTTCTGTGGTACAGCTCTTCAGTCTCTCCTTCCCCAGTCTGTACATATATCCAGGATTGCCCCATCCCAGGTGCAGAATCCAGTATTTGCCCTTGTTAAACTTTATACGGTTAGTGATTGTCCAGACCTGTAATCATAAAGAATAAACCTCTAAGTTGTTTTCCTCTTAGGGAGGTAAGAGCTACTCATCTCATTAGGCAGAAGAGGCTCTTGGTAAATAAACTGAAGTAACTTGTTTTTCAACAGGAGTAAGGTTAAATCACTAAGAGAACTACTTGGGAAAAGATCCACTTCAGCAGATGGGAATTTCAGTGTTCCTTGGACTTACCATTTAAAAAGAACTTCGTGTCTTGGAACAGAAGAAATTCAGAAGGCAATCCCTGGGCTGTCAAGTTCAGTGCACAGCAGAACCTGAAGCCATAAACACAACAGAGTATGATACTATTGTAATTATAATTACGTTTGAGAGTTTTTTTCAGTCTTTTCTCACCTATAGAGAGGTAGAGTAGGTGCAGTTTTGACCCAAATCTAGAGAAGGATTAAACTCAGAAATGTAGGTATGTAGCAAGATGCCCTAAGTACTATACATCCGCAACCCTTGCAAGTACTGTTTTTATGCTTTAGAATTTGCTTTTTTCAGATTAGGCATTTCATAGGCATTTAATTTGCCACTGAGATATTGCAGAGCAAAAATATGACATCAATCAAGCAGAAATTAACTGATTGCTTTTAATTATACTGTAATAAGATGCCACTGCTTCAAGGGTTTAATAGAGGGGTGAATCTGTATTACAAAATTCTGTAAAAAATATTTAATGGGACAGCAAAAAAGCCTTAGCTGGTCTCTCAACTATAGTGCATCTTCTCCTTCTTTTTATGGCTGTGCATTTATGGTTCTATTGTAAAGAAAAAAAAAATTGTTCATGCTTGATGAATTGCACAGTAAAAAGTAAGTTGTGTTAAGTCTTGATCAAGCATGCCCATTATCCCAATAAAGCCCTTTGACTAGCTTTATGTTTGATTGTTTACATTCCGCAAAGCCTTCTCTCACTTACCAAGTTTGCAGCTCAGACGCAGTCCTTCTCATGGAACAGAAACCCTGGGTTTAACAGTGATTATGCCCTCAGGTATTCTTGCCATGCCACGCTTGCTGCACATTCTATAGTACAATGGCAGCAAGGAGAATGGGAGACACTAATGGCTTTATGACTGCAGAAATATACACATGCTTGCAAAATCTTCCCTCCCTGCCCATCCACTTGAAACAGTGTGAAATTTGGCTGAACACTGTCTACCTTACATGAAATATCTACATGATATTTCAATATTTGAAAATATTTTAGTCTTAGAAGTTTTATATTTAAACAAACTAGCTACTGTCAAGGAAAAATGTTTTAAAAACCTCACAAAACAAAACAAAACCCCTGATAGTCTATACAGTTTTTATACCTGAGGCAAGTACATTTTTCTCTTTTGGATGAAAATTTTATCTAGACTTTTTGAGCTGGGGACACCATAGATTTTATCTCTTCAAAGAGGAAATAACGTTTGTCAAAAACAGCAAATACCATTTCTGATTTGAGACTACATCACATCATTTATAAATACAAATGCATTGTGAATGGGATTCTATGATTTTGATTTTAACAACTCTTTAAAATGGTGTTTTGTTAAATATGACATATATAAATAAAGGATCCTGACTTTACATAAGTCTTTATGTTTGTGGAATGGGATGTTGTACTTCTATTGTATGTTTAATATCATATTATAGAAGCAGATAATGCAACTGTCTCTTTTAATCTTGAAGACTGAAACCATACAGCTCAAATCAAGTCACAAATGCATTCAATGCTTATTGGACACCACTGAATATGTTAGCAGCTGAAATGGCTTTGGGAAAAAAACCCTAAGACACTAACTGTTAATAGCTTAAAGAAAGAAAAAAAATTAATCTGTCAAAGAAGGAAAAAAAACCACCTAGAAATTTAGCATATAAATGTGGATCACTAAACTAGCTGCCTGGTTTTTGCTTGCAAAATTAAGCCTGCATTCTGCTGCTGGAAGTTATCAATATTTAACTACCCCTGCAAAGACAAAGGCACATAGTATGAACCAAGAATTATTACTGTGAATACATAAGTCTTTACCTGCAGTGTTTTTATATCAATAATTGATTCTCAGTATGCAATGATACAGAGTTTGTATCTCATGAACAAATTGGGATGTAATTATCAAATAGTCTTTGATAGAATAACTAGCCTATCAGATAATATTGAAACAGTAGAAATAATTATGTATTTCTTTTTAAGAAGTTTTGAAAGTGTCTAAGATGACATTCTTAAAATTAAAGCAAAGAATTATAATGAGATTAAATTTTCAGAGACACATATAGAGCTGACTGAAAATCTCACTGAATGAATAAATGCCAACTTTTTGATTGGTTACTATGTGAGGTTTCTGGTCTGGTCACAGTTTTTTCAATACTTTTATTGAGTTAACCAGTAGAATACAGAGCATATTCTAAAATTTGCTGATGTCATCAACAAATCTGACTAAATCAAATTAGAGGGGTTGCAAACAGATTAGATTATTGGTTTTTAAAGTCTGCAAAATAAAGATGTTTTGAAATCAGCAAGAATAACAGTGCATAGCAGTAGTACAGTGTTACAGCTCAGTTTTGTAAAATTCACTAAAATAAAATACAGACTATAGTTAAGAGACATTACTTCTTCAAAGATTCAGATTCACAGGAGTCCCTGAATTAACCATTGGTGATGGGAAAGAATTGATTCTCTTTATGAAAAAGAAAAATGCCATTTAGGAAGCAATATGATTTTTCTGTCCTAAGATTCAGTCTCATCTTGACCCACTTAGAAAGAAATGTATAGTCAGAATAGGAGACAGCAAGCAAGAATAGCATGAAAAGTTGAAAACATAACTAAGGAGGAAAGGTCAAAGACAATCATTTTGTTTTATTTAACAGACGAAAAAAGACTGCCATGAAAAGGATAATAACCAGATGTCCTCATTCTGTTGGCAAAAGAAGAGGTTTATGTTAAATATAAAGAGAAATTTTCCTTATAATAAAAGCAGTGAACTATGATTATAGAATACACTTTTGAAGAACTGAATAGATATTTATCTGTGGCTATATTTATAGTCAAGTAATGTTTCACCCTTCTTCAGTAAAGGAGGACTGTGTGACCTTTTACAGTAACATCCAGCCTACTACTTCCATGACTTGTTTATTGTACATTAATAAAGAATTGGAAAAAATATTTCAAATGTCTTGAGATATGCCAAATTTATTAAGAAATGCATCTTAATTACATTATAAGATATAAATATATTAATAGTGCATGAACATTACTGTCGTAAGTAATGTTACCTAGATATCAAGAAGAAAAGAAAGCAAATGTTCACTTCTTTACTTCTGTTGCAAATCTTCATGGATCAGTACTTCAATATCATTGATGAGTTGTATGTCACTCACCAAATAACATCATGGGCAAAACAGATTTGAATTAGAGATATTAATTAAATGTATTGCTAACAAAATCGGAGCAGGATAATGAGAAGTGAAATAAGACCTTAAAAACACCTTCCCCCTATCCCTCCCTCCTTCCTGGCTTTACCTCCTCCCTGCCGTGGTGCAGGGAGACAGGGAATGGGGGTTATTGTCAATTCATCACAAGTTGTTCTTGTTGCTGCTTCAGGACAAAAGTCCTTCCCCTGCACCAGTGTGGGGTCCCTCCCATGCGAGACAGTTTTCCATGAACTTCTTCAATCTGAGTCCATCCCACAAGCAACAGTCCTTCTCAAAATACTGCAATGTGGGTCACTTTTCTACATGATTCTGTCCCTCAAGGACAGGCTGCATAGGGTCATAGGTCCTACCAGAAAACCTGTTCCAGCATGGGCTTTTCTCTCCACAGGTCTGCAGGTCCCTGCCAGGAGTCTGCTCCAGCATGGGCCTGCCATGGGTTCACAGCCTCCTCTCAGGCATCAGCCTGCTCCAGTGTGGGTCTTCTCCACAGGTTGCAGGTGGATCTCTTCATCCCCATGGACCTCCATGGGCTGCAGGGGCCCTGCCTGACTCACCATGGTTTTCCCCCCAGGCTGCAGGGGAACCTCAGCTCTGGTGCATGGAGCACCTCCTCCCTCTCCTTCCCCACTGACCTGGGTGTCTGCATGATTGCTCTTCTCATGTTCTCCCCCTGCTCTTCTCTGACTGTAATTACAACTTCACTATAACTTTTTTTCTTCTTCTTAAATATGTTATCACAGAAGCATTACCATCATTCCTGACTGGCCAGCAGCACGTCCATCTTGGAGCTGGCTGGCATTGGCTCTAGTGGACATGGTGGAAGCTTCTACTACCCTCTCACAGAAGCCACGCCTGTAGCCCACCCCTGTAGCCTTCTGATACCAAAACCTGGCCATAAAACCCAATACAACTTTGAAAAAAATATATCTATAATTCATGGTGATAGCTATGATAGAAATCATAGCTAGTGCTGATTTATAAAAATTTTGATGAGTTAGAAAAGAGATTTTGTGTGCGGACACAACAGAGCTACACTGAGCATAATGCAGTTTAACTGATATTCAGCAAAAAATAAAATCATGTTTGTTTTAAAAGCAAACTTAAAAGTACATATAAACCCACAACTGTTCTAAAACTACAGATGACACCTTTTCCTCTTAAATCACATTTTCTATATGATACTGATTATTTATATACTGAAAAAACACGATAGCCATATCCTTTAAATTTAAAACTAATTTTTTACCAAATTCATGTAGCCAATTCAATACATAACTTGTTTTGTGAATATTTTATGCGTATTTTATTGATCACAGTGTTTAAAATGTATAATTTATTTACAACAACCACTAAATGTTAGAAGATAAAGAAGTGGGAAATATATTACAGAAATGATCAGAATTTGGATTGCATCTAGCTGGCTTCCGTGGATTGTCTATATTTTGTGAATGTATGCAAAAACAAAGGTGCATTCCCAGCCTAGATAGAAAATCCATCTTGTTGTTTTTCAAACACGTTAAATACATCTCAGTAAACAAGTAAGATAAAAACATATAGCTTCATAGTGTACAATAGTATTTTGGATCTATTTGTTGCAAACAACTTTTTCCCCTGTCTGATGTCGCTACTATTTAGCCCTCTGAGGTTAGCATTTATTGATTCTGTTTTTACTTTGATTGGATCTTACCTACTTCAGTGCTTCAGTAAATTGAAACCTTCTCCAGTTCATGGAAGAAATCTGAGAGAAAGGCAGTGAGAAAATGTACAGTGACCTCAATTTATTTCAGACGGTATTGGTAAAAACATTGTCATCAGGTTGCAGAAGTGACCTCAGCTAGCAAGAGATAAAAATAAAACCTCATATTCTCAATAAGCCTTTAACAGAAGGAGATTTAGCTATTCCCTAAGTACAAATCACAGCACTATTTTTTATATTCTGTAAATATGAGAATCTCTATTATCCTAATGATTTTAAAGTTCAGCATCCGAATGCATTCCCTGCTGAACAAACTGGTTTTATGTGATGTAAGATTTGTTTCATATCTACGGTGTTATTATCCATATTATATATTTTATTTTTTTATATTTATTTAAGTACTACATAGATATTAAAGTAAGATAACTACAATATAATCGATATGATACAATATGACATGGTGCAATACAATAAATATAGTGTAATGTAATATTTATAATAGAAGAGCCAAATCCTCATGCCATGAATCCTGGGCCTGTGCAGAGAAGCATGGACAAATTGAAAGCTGTGAAACTAATTTTCTCAATTCAAAAGTTAGAGGGTGCCTTTCTTCAGAGATTTGTTTTTACTCTTTCCAAATGTACATCTCCATTACACTTAAGATGGTTTTATACAACAGTTTAAATTTAAGCACTTTTTTCTTGGATTAATGCTTATCCTTGCAAATGTGCAACTACCACAGTATGATCCTTTTCCCCCCTTTCTTTTTAAATTCTCATGCACGAAAGTCTGCCACTGAAAAAGAGTTACCATTTACCCCTACTTCTTCTTAAGTCACATTTAAACAAAAAAAGTTTGTGTATCTGTGGTGAGTTAGCCTTAGCAAACAGCCAAACACACACCTAGCTGCTCACTTTCCCTCCTGAGTGGGATGGGGGAGAAAGTGGGATGAGAAAGCTAATGATTCAAGATAAAAACAGGGAGATCACTTACCAGTTACCATCATAGGCAAAACAGACTGAACTTGTAAAAATTAACTTCATTTATTTATAATAAAAATAAAATTTAATTACTGATTTGGGTAGTGAAAGACACAGACAAACTTAACAACAGCTTTCCTTCACCCACTTTCCTGGATCACCTTCACTCCCTATAAATAGCACAGGTTGAGGATGTGGGGTTATGTGTCGTAGGATCCTCCCCCCATTCCCCTGGGGGAAGGGGNTTTCATTGCTGCTCCTTCCTTCTCACACTTTCCCTGTGCTCTGGCATGGGGTTCCCAAGGAGTGCATTCTCTCAGGAATATCAATCTGCTCTGATAGGGATCCTTCACAGGCTGCAATTATTACCTGCTCCAACATCAGAGAGCACCAGACAATTATTTTAGGCCTGGACTCATTTCTGATTAAAAAATTCCTTATTTCATAATGTATATTCCTTATTTCGTAATGTTCCAAGTAAACATGTAAATGTTGCTCAGTGATGGACAGTTCAAGGAAAAAATGTGTCCAGGTTTCTCAGAACTGCATTGTAAGTTCAAGCAGCAACTCTTGAATCTTCTGATAAAGAACTTCTCAAAACCACATCAGTAAAGTTTATACAGCAAGATTTTGAGATACTGAGTACTCCAGAAACCTTTTATGATAAAAATTTTAGCTCAGCCCGTGTCACACTTGGAAAGGAAGTTGTAGATTTTGCTACAGATGGTGAATGTACATAGTGAATGTAAACTCATTCACAGGAAATCATTCATGTGAATTCAAGTGAATTCACAGACATATGAAGCAAAATCTGCTATAACCCAGTTTGCACGTTTGCTTGCTTATCTGTTTTTCAGAAATCAGATATCAACTGGGTGAATTAATAAATAAATACCAACCCTCATCAGTGCTCAATGAGAAGCTGGAGCTTTTTTGTTTGGCTGGGGTTTATTTGTAGAAATCAGAATAAATCTACTTTCTGTGTTTTAGTCCACCCCTTTTTCATAAAAAGACATGTATGTAATTACAGACAGTACCTTTGGATTCATGAGATTCATACTGTACACTTGAGTACTCTATCTAGCCAGCCTTCACAAACTAAAGGGAGAACACCTCCTCATTCTCTGTTTCAGATTACTCTATCAGTCTTTACAGATGAATTATCAACGCGAAGAGTCTTGAAGTTCCATCTCTGTGCCCAGTTACATTACTGGTTGAATTCATAATAATCTGATTTTTCCACCAAAATACAAAAAAATGGTTAAAATGCAAGTTTTTCAAATCTAAGAACTTTAACTGTCTTTAAAAAGTTATTTCTGTTCTCCGAAAATATTTTAATACAGTAGAAAGTTTTTGTTTGTTTGTTATTTTTTATAATTTGACCTTCAATGTCACACGGTAGTATGTCAAATGAAGTAATTCTGATCATGTGAAATTGGATCACGTCTCACATACATCAACAGGGTTGATTAAACCTGACAAGATGCATCAAAATGTGACACATATGCCTCAAAACCAGACATAATATTGGCTTCTGAAAACAATAGTGTTTCTCAATAATTTCTGAAAGATATATTTTTCTTTGGGAAGAAAAACAAACACATGTCAACAAGGAAAATGGTTTCACTGGAACTTGAACATGATAACTAAAGAGGCCAGAGAAAAATAGATACTTTTGCTCCCTTTCAGGAAATTCACTGGCAAGTAAACAATATTACTTTCCAATCTAATTTCAGTTTAAGATAAGATTTGTAAGTAACATTTGTTATAAAACAGTAAAAAGGAAATTATTTAGATGCAGAAAGAGTAACGAGACAGAAAACACACTTTGTCTCTTTTGAGTACTGTCCCAGGCATAAATCTTTTAATGCTGTATCACACCCCCTAGCAACATGCCAAAGGGCTTCTCGTGGTCCAGATGCTGTCCAGTAGACTCACGTTAATTCAAAAAATTCACAAAACTGTTCATCCTAGAGATGAGGAAGCAAATTTTTGCTTAACAAAGAAGAACATGTATTACTTTCAGATTTAATCTAAAAAAAATCATAAGGATTTGCTTCTATGGTATGTTTTTATAGAAATCACTGTGAGCTTATTTTATCACATTCATTTCAACTGAGTTATGAATTAGCCATAAAAATCCAAGAGATAAATTAGGAAATAATGTATTTAAATAAAACAGAATCTGGCTTCAAAATACTTAAATTGTTCATTGTCCTTTAGGATTTATTTACACACTCCCTTCCTCCTCCTCCTCTCCCCCCCTTTTTCTATTACCTGTGTGGCCCTCTGTAGTTCAGAATCACAGCAGTTCCCAGTAAAATTAGATATGAGGAAGTTACTTGTTTACTAACAATGCAAAACCAATAAACATTGTTTCCCTGAATGTGGAAGAAATAAATCAGCTGATGATTTTCATGCTCATTCTTCACTTAACCCTGAGTCTTTCAGCAAAGACTTTTCTAGTGGTCATTTTAGCAGCCTGTATCCACCTGTATGTGTGGCTCAGCAGCTACATCTGTCTCTTTCCACAGTGTGTCTTGTATTTTTAATGCATACACATAAGCACATGTGTAGCTGTATGTTTGGGTTGCAAACCCTTGATATTCTGCAGTGTAATATCACACATACATCATGGGGCTCTTTCATCCCTCTTAAATGAAGGAAATGGTTAAATGTCCAGCTTCAGTGACACAAAATCAGACCAGCAACACAGATCAGTCTGAGGTAAAACACAAAGCACTAAGCAACTTTATATTGTTCTCATTATGTATTTCTGTCAAGTCCCTTATTTCTGTGGAAGTCTGAAAAGACATGGATATAAATTCAATTCGTATTAAGCTTTTAATGGTAATGTATAAAGAATAAAGATTCATATAGTTTGCTGTATGAATATTTTTATTTATATATTCAGAGATTTAGGACCTCAAAAGAGTTACAGTCCTGAAGTCTTGTCATATATTCATGTACTACCTTTCCCTTATGCAGCAGTTATCAGATATGTAGATGATTTTGAAAGGGGTTGTCTGCTGACAAAAATTACAATCCAAAGAGGCAGTGGTTAGATTTGGCAGGACTGTTATCTTTGACACTGAGTAAAGAGAAAAAAGAGGAAGAGAAAAAAATGTTATTGAAGGCTGAGGAAAACAGAGCTTTTCTGTCAAGTTTTTTTCATGCTAGCATCTCTAAATATCTGCCCTAGAGCATTTTACTCTTCCTGTATTTTGTTATTTCACTTGCTTATGTTTCACAGTACAGATTTAACTCATCCAATGCTAATAGCCAAACAGTTATTTTTAAACATTTCCAAATGATGTTAGCTATTGTTGTGAGTATTTGAGACCTATCAGCACAAATGAGGTCTGACTTTACTGCTGACCTTAGTCCTAGTTCTTCCACTGTGCAGTTAAACAGACAAGTGAGGAAGTGGACAAGTTTGAAAACAGAAGGGAGTTTTGGATGCAGGTGCCCATTTTTTGGCAGTGGGGTTTTTTAGGGCAGCCTCTGTGACACAGCCAGTCTCAGCTGACTCCAGCCAACTCATGTAGATAGACATATTAAAAATGGGAATTTTTACCTTATAGCAGGAGTTCAAAACCACTCTTTGACGACTTAAAGGTTAAAAACAAGTGATGCCCTAAGACAAAAATACTTGTACAGAAACCGATACCTCAGAGAGTGAAAAGCAGACAGAATGGGGAAATTCATGTAGTCAGAGGGTTAGAGAAAATTAGATGGGCCACAACAGATACTGATGGGAAAATAGTACAAAGATTAGTCCAATTACTAAATGGGAAAAGGATTAAATTAATGAATGTTTTAAATTGCTGAATTACTTTAATGCATCTTTTCAGTAAGAGACAAAAATGTCAACAACAGTTTTGGCAATTAGAAAGTAATGAAGATCTTGTAAAGTCATCTATTGAAAAAAAAGCCAGAGAGGAGAATTTATTTAATTGAAATGCATGCAAATGAACTAGTCAGATAAAGGTTTCATTCAGTATGACTACCATGTACCTACTTCTAAACAAGTAAATGTTTTCATGGATGACAACAGCGTAACAATTCTTGTGCGATAAAACTAAGCAGTCATCTAATTACCCTGCTGAATTACAAATTATATAAGGTCAAAACAAGACTTCCTCTCTTACAAACCACCTGTATGATCTTCTGGAAATATATTTATTGATTTTCCCTCTCATTTAGTTCAAACTGAGTTGGACACCACATGTGCAGGATCCACAGATCCGGTGCAGAAGGCCACAGCACGGGTGACTGACTCTATAGCTTTGGATTCAGACCACTCTGTCTGAGATTTAGTTTCTTGCACTGTTTAAGTATCTTATAATACAAAGTCATTGATTAAAAACATCAAGGATGGTGCTGATGATTCTATCCTCCTTAGATGGAAGAGGCCTGTATGTCTGATTGCAGCTCAGTCGAGTCTCATTCTGGCATCTAATAGTCTTGTTCTGAGTTTGCAGTGTCTACGCAGTGGCTCACAATTCTGGTCAGGGACGGAAGATGTATTATTTGATAAGAGTCAGAAGGTGAGTATTTAGTGAACATTTGTGGGACGATGAAACTGTTATTTCAAATCAAATTAGACTGAGGGAGATCCCATGAATTTGTTTACTCCTGGAGTGAGTATCCTAACCACTGAAGTATTATATAATAAGCAAAGATGACACTGCATCATAGAATTCAATTGAATTAGTCAGGTTTACATCATACCTGATAAATCAATCTTTTTAGGATGATTAAATGTTCAAAAGTCTGTTTTATGCATTGCAAATGTCCTTAGGTAAAGACAGGTTCTCATTTGCCACTTATTAGCATCCATAATCCCAAATAATAAAAACTTTTCCAAACACTTTTGCTCTTATGTTGGTATTTCAGATCTGGCAGCACATCAAAATTCGAATCTTGGACAATTGACTTTATCTTTGTAAGATATTCTTTTTTTCTCTTTCCCTGATGCTCAAAAGCCATTCTTATGCTGTAGAGGACAGTTTAACAATTAATCCCAGTTTATGCATTTGGGCATACTTTGTAATGAACTAATTGGAATGCAACTGTAGCATGACTTTCGGAGATAGATCTGAATGACATCTTTTACATAACATCATTAACTGCTAATACATACAGAAGGTTTTGTCCTTAAAAGCACTTCCTACTTTGATGCTCAAATGGTTGATAACATGAAAAAAAATTACAGTTTTATGTATAACTAACCTTTTTAACCATCCTCATGCTAATTTCATATGATTGCTATCAATATGTTTTCCACTAACAGGACTACATATGGGACTACAGATATTTATCATCATGCCAAATCATATTTCTAGAATAGAAACAAACAGGCTTTCAAGAGATTAACACCCTTTAAATACCTTCCATGTCATCCTACTTGGCAGGACCAGACTCAATACAGAATTGTTGTTTTTCTTTACTCTTGCATCTTTTCCTAGTTGTAGTCTTTGTTTCACCTTGAGGGGAAATTGCTTGTTCCTGCTAGAATAATTTTCTTTACACTTGAGGACCAGATATCTTTATAAGGGATTAATCCTCAAACCCCTGTGGGCTAGAGTACATGTAAATGCATTGCTCTATTAGTCATACTTGGCAAATCTGAAGAAAAAAAAGCCAATTCTTGTAATGGTTTTATGGAAGCACTAGGTTATAACTTGTACAGTAGCAAGAGAATCAGCAGGAAACACCAAATACTCAAGAGTTCCCTCTTCCCTAGGGTGTCTTCCTCAGAAAAGTAAGAGACTTAATCCCCCTCTGACTTTGTCTCAAAGAACTGATTCTTTTGGAATAGAACAGGAAAGGAGGGATCTCCAGCTGCTATCTATGAAATTATACCTAAGGCCTAGAATTGCCCTTAACTTACATGGCACTATTTTACATTTTTTAGTTGGCAGTATCTCAGACTTGACATAATTTATTTTCCCTGAACTATGCTAAATATTCATAAGACTTCATATTCCATCCTTCCCTATAGCATACTTCTAGGAAATATCATTGAAAACAGAACCTATATAAACGTTATCAATGATTCTTTATGTCATTCGTTTGTTCCTTTCTACAGTGGTTAGAAGACTCTGTTGTCATCACTGTGTGGATAAGCAGCAATAATTTTCCAATCAGGCAAAGAGAAATTATTAGATGTTAGCTGAAAATGGGCAGTAAGCATTATTAGGCAATTTTCTTGAAAGTATAGGGGAAAATAAGTAGATTTGTGATAATTATGTCTCAGAATTTTACATTATTTTCTCACTTTTTTTTACATGTGGATGGGTAGCATTGAAATATTTCTGAGATTTGGATGTCTTTCCCAGTCCAGGACTTAAACCAAAAAAGTGAAGGGTGATAGATTATTTGTTTATTAATTTATTTGTTATCACAAAAAGTGCTTCTCAGCTTCTACAGAAAAAATCTTCATTTAAGTTCTGTTCAAATACATATTTATAAGAAAACTGCTGAATCTTCTGATAAAACAAAAGACAAGCTGTGAACTCCTTACATCTCTGTGAGCCATAAATACTTCTTATGTTCTTTGTTCTTACACAAGCAGTGTAAGAATCCAAGTTACCTCTCCAGGAATTGGTAAATTAGGATAAATTATTGGCAATTGTTAAATTATTACTGTCCAATATGATTCATCTCTCCAGAAAAGCTTAGGCATCTAAAACCTGTTTTATGGGTTTTGACAAATAAGGATGAGTACTTGAGACTCATGCACCAGCACAGCACCTTCTGATAGCCAACAGCTATTTTTTGCATCAAAATGAGAGGAATTGTTCTGCTGTAGTTTTTTAGACCATATTAATAAATGTGCCAGGAAAAGACCTTAGGTGTGTGCCAAACCTCTGATTCCCTGATATTTCAATCAGTTCTGAAATCATTTTCATTTGGATTCACTGATCACTACTTACCATTAAATGTAGCTGTTTTTAAAGAACCATAACTAACACAATAGCTGTGGCAGTTAAGTTTTACCTAACTGTAAGCGAAAAAGTTAACTGCTTATCTGCATGGAAAAGGTTATGCACAAAGTGCTCTTGGCCCACTGAATTATCTTTAGCAAGGCCTTGGACATATACTCCTTAAAGCAAAATTGACAAGATATGGACTGGATAAGTATGTGATAAGGTGAGTACAAAATTAGCTGGAGCGTCGGACTGAATTGGTAGTGATCACTAGCACAAAATCCAGCTGGCAGTCAGGTAGTAATGGCATCCCTCAAGGATGTGTACTGAGGCCAATAGAGTTTACATATTCATTAATGATCTGAGTGGTGCAATAGAGTGGATAGAGTACACCCTCCATGAATTTATGCAAGATACAGAATTGGGAGGAGAAACTGGCACACTAAACAGGAAGGCTGCTGTGCAAAGGGAAAATGGAGCTGAAGAAACTTCATGAACTCCAGCAAAGGTAAATAAAAATTTATCTTCCATAAAAAATCCTTGTCATCCTGTTGGGCAAATAACTGCATCCAGCTATGGAATACCCAGCACAAGAAGGACATGGACCTGTTGGGGTGAGTACAGAAGAGGGACACAAAAATAATTAGAAGGATGGACCACCTCTCCTGTGAGGAAAGATTTTAAGAACTGGGTTTGTTTAGCTTGGAGAAAAGAAAGCTTTGGGGTGGCCTAATTGCATCCTTCTGTAGAGGATCAGACCTAAGCACATTTTGTCTCAAACATTCTTGCTGTTATGACAGGAAGTATGTGGTCAGAGCAGAGGGTCTTGCAGAGGTGGGGCTGCGCTGTTCTGACTCAACTTCCTGCTCCACCTTGAGACTCATGCTCAGACTCCCCTCTCTGTGCCCTCTATACTCACTTCCTGGGGAAGGTCTGGCTGTGAATATGTAAGCAAAACAGTGTGAAAAGTGTAGCTTACATAAGAGGCGTGCACCAGGTGAACTGTAAAGGAGAGTGGAATGGGTGCCCTCACTCTCCTTTCTCTGGCTCTCTTTCTCTTCTATTTCTTCTCTCTTTCTCTTTTGCTTTCTTTGTCTTGAAACCCCAGCTCCAGATCATCCACATGGCAGGACAAATGCAGGATCTAAGGACTGGTGATATTCTTTGGTTTCTGCCCTTGCTTTGCCTGAGCAAAGCACAGCTATCTCAGTGTGAGAGACTGGAAGGACTGCTGGTTCCAAACATTTCATGTGTGTGTGGTAGAAGGGGCAGGTCAGGCCTTGCTCTGGTGAGGCCATGCCCTGCTCTGCACACCCCACCCCTGCAGCAGCCGCCAATCTCTGGCGTAGCAGAGGCAATGGTCCACGCCTGCCTCTGGAGCCCCTAAACCAGCTCCTGAGTGGCCACCAGAAGGGAAGTCCCACCTGGGGGAAGGGCCCAGGAAAGCCAAAGGGTACTTAAACTGAAGCATGAGGCATGCACGTGTCTTGCCACTACCCTTCCTTGGATGTGTATGTCAGCTGAGACACTGTTGAAACTCAAGAATGGTATCTATATTTATTCTTTTATGTATCTTTTCTCTTTCTTCTTCTGATTCCCTCTTCTTGGGAGTTTTGAGCAACTTAAAATCAGATGGATTTGGAGTTTCCTAAGTAGAATGCTCTAAGCTATTGCTTTGTGAAATGTTTTATGTTGGTTGAGTGCTTTTCTAAACTTTTGCCAAAGTTCTCAGATTTTCTGAAGTTGCCAGTAAAAATCTGGGACTGCACTTGAATACTGCATCAGGCTTTGGGCACCTCTATACCAGAGAGACTGGAGATACTAGAACAAGTCCATCAAAGGCCACCCAGATGTTTAGAAAGCTGGAACACATGACATATGAGGAGAAGCTGAGATAACTGGGCCTGCTAAATGGTGAGAAGACTGAGCCGAGGAGACATTGCTGTCTATAATGGCAGAGCAAAGGACAAAGCCAGGAGCTTTGTGACTGGTAGAGCGGGAGCAGGGGTAAATTATGATATGAGTGGCAATATGAGACATTTCAACTCAACATAAGGAAATTAAATTTTGTCATGAAGATGGTCAAACACTAAAACCGGTTGCTTGTGTAATCTCCATCACTGGAGAGATTCAAAATATCCTGGTCTGAGCAGAAGCCTAGACAATGTTATCTCTGGAGGTCCCTTCCAAGCTACATCGTTCTGTGTGTCTATGACCTACATGAATAATTGACAAAAAAATCTGCCAGTGAAATGCAGCAGATTGCTGTTTAAAAAAGGCCAAATGTGGCCCCATAATCTGAATGTGTATTTTTCACGCAATGTATCCGTTCCTATGCCATGCACAAAGAAAAGCCAAAGAAGTGAGTCTGGTGGGTTACTCTTTCCAACAAAATCTTGTTTACGTTTTGAGTGTATATACCATTATTGGGTGAGGAATAGGGAGAACAACCAAAAAACCACCAAACCCTCGTTACTAATTCTAGCTGTATCATTGGATGAGATAGCCTTATACCTAAAGGGGTGGTACAAAAAACTTGGTAAATTTCAACAGCTCAGCAAATGGCTTGACTCTATCAGTGTTAACAGTAGAGATCAGTACCATTTTGTCTGGATAGTTTATATGTAGACTCCTTCCTAGTTTTAACCTTGGAGTTACCTCCATTCTTTTTCCATGTCCACTGACTTTTGTTTATTCAGAGTCAAGCATTACATCTGTTGCTTATCGGTGACTCTGAATCACTTTCTACACCCAGTGTTAGCATATAATCCTCCATCCATTTGCAACATTTTTGGCTTAATCAAAATATTTTCTGATATCCAGGAAATCTCCCCTTCCCTGATTTGACATTAACTAGACTTTGGGAGAAAGGCTGCTGCCAAGAAAAAAGGATAGAAAGCTCAAACTAGGCAAAGTTTTTTCTGTCTTTTCCAGACCCATTTGAACAAAAGAGTACTTTTTTCAGTATAGCAGCCAATCTGATACAAAATGACAAGACTGAGTTGCAAACATTTTTGATTTGAAGATAAGTTTATCTCAATGCCCTACAATCTGTAAGTTAAAAACTCAAAATTTTTGAGGCTTTTTTAGAAAATGAACATATATAGAACTGTGAATATAACTTGGCTAAACAACAACAGTAGATTGGCAGCTGATAAGGTAGTTAATTTAACTTTGTTATGTTCAGTGAATACTGAAGTGTGTTCAAAATGGTATGGGAAAAATTATCAACTGTTAACTTATCCTATCGTTTCCCCATATAGTAATGTAACTTTCTCATCAGCCTTGCAATTCTTTTTCCTAATCAAATGAACTTTTCCCTAATGTAAGTTGTGGGTGTCCCATCCGTGGAAGTGTTTAAGGCTAGGTTGGATGGGACTTTCAGCAATATGGTTTAGTGGAAGATATCCCTGCACAGAGCAGTGGGGTTGTAACTAGATGATCTTCAGGATCCCTTTCAACCCAAGCCATTCCATGACTCTGTGATAACCTGCCACTTCTCCAAGTGGAGAGGAGGGGAGCTGGTGAGGAGAGATACTATGCTGCGCCTTGTTCTCACCAGCAAGGAGGAACTGGTGAGGAATGTGAAGCTCAAGGGAAACCTTGTCTGCAGTGACCATGAAATGATGGCATTTGATATCCTCAGGACAGTGAGGATGGTGCACAGAAAGCTCAGTACCTGGGACTTTGGGAAAGCAGACTTGGGGCTCCTCAGGGAACTGCTTGGTAGAATATTGCGAAATAAAGCCCTGGAGGGAGGAGAGGACAAAGAAAGCTGGTTGATAATCAACTATTACCTCCTCCAAGATCAGCAGCAATGCAGCCCAGTGAAGGGGAAGTTGGGGAAAAAAAGGTCCAGGGGACCTGCATGGATGAACAAGGAACACCTGCACAAGTTCAAACACACAAAGGAAGCCTACAGAGGTGGAAGCAAGCACAGGTAACCAGGGAAGAATACAGAGAGATTAGCCCTGTGAATATTACATTTGTTAAGAGGTTGTCTATGGGGAAAGATATGTGCACATGGCAGCACAAAGGAGCACATGGCGGTACAGACCCTGTGGGGAGGAGGTGTCACACGACAGAGACCTACAGAGAGGAGCCTGCTGGAAGCTGACAGATGGGTGAACAGCACATGATCACTCCACAGAAGGACATTTAGAAGGTGCATTGCTGACCTGGCAACATGGGATAGGTCATGTAGTGAGCATTACCATGTAAGGAAATACTGTGTCTTAAAGAAGTGTATAAAACCAGCTTGTTCCTTTGAATAAATGCTTCAGATCCAGGAACCAGAGATACAGGGTCCAGATTCAGATTCCCACCTGGCGAAGTCTGAATCTCAATCAGACAGTTGTCTTGGGGTGACTGTATGTTGTATCTTATATCGCCTGCCCTACGCCCAGGCCTTTCTGTGCCTTTAAAACTGAGTGCAAGAGAAAGAAAAAAGACAAATGAACTTCTCAAAGCAGTTCTGTGCTCCAAGGCCACTACTCCTCTGCAGGGAGAGGAGCAGAGGAAGCACCCTTCTTGCTTTTCAGCCAGCTTTTGGCTCTGTTGCTCCGGAGAGAGACAGAGAGTTAAGCTTCCTTTTCCCTGATTCTTTGGCTTCTTCTTCTTTTCTTCTGGAACTGTGCAACAACACCAAAGCATTATCTGGGAGAACTTTCCACCGAAGCCTGGAGGTGGGCCCAGGCCAACCCAGGTCCGAAGAGGAGGAGAGAGACCACACCCACAGAAGGACTTTAAAATCTTCCCAGGTTTCTCTCCACAGCGAGAGGTTTTATTATTTAGCATTTTTATTCTTTTCCTGTGTGTTTGTAAAATAAATAGTTTTTCTTTCACTTTCCTCCGAGGAAAATTCTTTCCTGAGCCTGGGCGGGGAGGGGTGGCTGTAATCTGCCTTCTAAGAGAGGACGTTCAAATTTGGACATGCCTCTGAATTTTGTCTCAAACAGGGACAGATGTCTAGCAAGCATGTGCAGTCACTGAGTAATAGACACCAGCCCCTTATGTAATACAGGTTTGTGTTTGGATTAGGAGAAATGGTTGTATAACTGTCATTAATACATATAACAGGTTTACTAGACCAGTTGCAGTAATGTGAACACTCAAATTAATAAAGAAAGACAGCATTAAAAAATGCCCCCAAAATTATTATTACAAAAATCAAATGAATAATTTTTCTTTGGTGTTCTATTCACCCTTCCAGCCTATATGTCTCTAGGACCTCAGATAACTAGTAACAGTTTTTCTGAAATAAGGAGATGGTAGGTTACCAATCGGCATCCCAAGGCCTGTGCCAGGATGACTGCAAAAGTAGTGGCATATGTGGTTTATGGCTAGCTGAACTGTGTCATGGTTTGACACTGGACACAATGCCAGTGCCCCATGAAAATATATTTTTTGCTAATAATGGTTGTGAGATGTGATCAGGAACAGAGCAGAGCAGGCTCAGATTTAGAAATAAGAAAAAAGAAACTTTATTAGTTTACACTAAAGGAAAGAAACACATAGGAAACAGAATGAAAACTCTCCGAAACATTCCTCCTCCTCCCAACTTCCACCCTTCCCTTCAATCAGACAAAACCTTGGATTTCCTGATCAATTAACAATACTCAAATAATCCATTCTCAGTCCATCTAAGAAGAGAGGAGTCTCTCTTATAAACCATAGTGTCCTTCCATGTCTGGTGCTCCCACCACCATACATGGACCGAAACTGCCCTCAGGATTCAATGATGCTTTGCCAAGTACCACAGGCTCCGTTTTTGGGACAACCGCCCCCCCCCATTTTATAACCCCTGGGGCCGAGGGTTTCTTCTGCTCCGAAGAGAGGGGGCACGACCACACCCTCTTCCTGGTCTTCTGCTCTGAAGACAGAGGGCAACACCACACCCTCTTCATCCTCTCTCCTTCTTCTTCTTCCACTTCACACTTGGCATCACTGCAGCAGGTCACCTTATCTGGCATCCAGCCACTGCATCCACCTAAATGCAGTCTCATGTATTAAAGACAGATTGGTTCAGTCCATGGCTATACAAGAAAAGTCCAGCCAAAGCCACTCAATCATCTCGTCCCACTTTGGATTCTTCCCATCAATTTCTCTAACATCACAGGATTCCAGGCTGTCTCTCTTCTCACTCAAAACATTGCTCAGGAGGATTAATGTTTCATAAAGCTTTCTTTTCCCAAGGAAAGGAAGGGTTAAAAAGCCTCAGTCTCTACTGCCGTCAACTCCAGGACTCTCAAGGCCGGGAACCTCCCCTGCTCCGCTCCTTGGCCGGCACAGTCTTTCTCTCTGGGTGGGGAGGGTGGGGTAGAGAACCGTCTCCTCGTCTCTCCACCCTTCCATCCTGCAGAAGCTGGCTCAGTCCTGTTTCCCTTCCACCCTCTCTCTCTCTCCGGGCTCCAGCCTACCTCTCTGCTCAGGCCGCATGACTTCAGGCCGCATGGCTGCCCCTCCCCCACCCAGGCCCAGCTTCAGGCCTCAGGCTGGGCGGGGGAGGACATCTGCTCCCTTCTACAACCGGAACACAAAAGGAAGTTCCTCTGTGATTCTCTCCTTTATCTCCCTATGTTCTCAGAGGTAACAAATCTCTTCAGTGGTCATACCAGGTGTCAATATTCAGTCTGACCACTGATTGGTTTGACTATAACTTCCTTGAAAAACTCACTTCCTTTCAAACGAGGACAAACTGCCGTACACATTTTTTTTTTCTTTTTTCTCTTTTTTTTTTTTTTTCCACCACCCTGACTATCTAGAGATACTCCTCATGGCAAAGAAATCAGAACACTGATAGCTCAGTAAAAACCCCCTTATCTTCTGCTTGAGGGAGAAAGTAGTTATGAACCTTAAGAGAAGGCCTAAAAGAGTGCATATAATGCCAAAGAATAGAGATGCATACCAGAATGTTTAGTACAGCAGTCTTAGCTCTGTTCTTAACCATGCTTTCTGTAATAATTAGATTATTTACTCTTCTATAACTCCACCAATAACAATAATTGTTTTGTTTGAATTAGGTAATTACTGTTCAAATTAGATTAATATTAAGCTCTCGCCTTTTGTATGTCCTTGCACCCATAGTAAGATATTTGATATAAGATTTACTGGATGTGTCTAAAGACAGAACATTTCTCAAGGCTTATGAAGGCCAGCTTCTCATCTCTATTCCTTGTATGTAAATGGCACCAAAATGCTCATATATACTTTAGGGCAGACTTTGTCTGAGACAAGTATATTCAGTTCACCCAAACTAGTACTGTAATGTACTTCTGTGCTACATTCGAGTATGAATCCAATATTTTAAATGTCTTTTTTCCACTCTGTCAATAGAACAGCCTACACATTATTTTCTCTCACAGGGAACTGAATTTTGTCCCAGAATTGTGTAAAAGTTTGAGCTAAAATATTCACAAGGGTAATAAAATTAAAACTTTAGCTAAAACTGCAGATCAGAATACCACGAGGGTGGCGGTGGTTTCATGTAGTGATTTGATTCCTCTCTTCTGAATCTCTAACTAATTCCAGAAGATATCTAAAATCAATAGTGCATGGTTTAAAATATAGATGTCTCTAGGTGCCTGGCTTGAGCTATTCTAGTCTCAAGAAACGGATGCACATTTTACTGTTAGACTGCCATTGGATATAAACAGAAGATGCCCAGGGAACAGTGATAGGAACTACAACTTTCTCTTCTGTCACATAAACAACTTAAAAATGACTATACAGTGGGTCACGTCAACTAATCCACTGTTCATCACTCAGGTATTTCATTAAAGGTAATACTAAGATTTAGGTTAGATTACACAACAAAGTAGGCGGGAAATAATGCTGTGGGGAAAGTGTGTGGAACAGAAACATTATAGGATGATTTCAATGGTACAATCTCTAGCTGCTGTCAGTAGTCAAGAAGCTTCCAGAACCTTATGCTGCACCTGACAGATCATGAGGGTTTCCTTACATATTTGCTTTCTTGCCTGCATAAGAGGCCAGTTTCAAAAGAATACATGGAATTCCTTCATCTGAGATACCCTGGTTTTTGTGAATAGAGTTGTATTATATGAGAGAGATATCTAGTTACTGTTCTTTGGGTAAAGGCGGGTTAATCCTTTGGTTATTTTGACAAAGAATAAGTTCTTGTCCAATCTTAAAAAAGAGCCTTTTGTTATGAACCCTTGGTGGGTGCACCAACGGTGAAACATGAGGGAAAATCTCATTCAAACACACAGTGCACTGACAAAATGTACTTGAATAGCAATACTGTGATTCAGCTGAAGTGTTTTTAAAGATCACCGTTTTAAGGCAGGTTACTATTTAGGGTTCCCTCTGTCATCCTCTGAATGTTACTAAAAATACTTGGCTCTCTTCTCATAAGTATTATTGAAACAGTCTTAGTGACAAACAGAAGGATACGTATTTAAAAGGGCATTTTTTTCACATCTATGTATTAAATTGATAGGAATACCTATGAAAGATTTAATAAAAACATTGCTTTTTTAGAAAAAAATTTAAATACCGAAATTATTGCTTCAGAAGCCTCTCTTGACCATGTTCTGGTCTTTCCCATTAATAACCCTTTCCTTGGAAAACCCATGAAAAATTCTGTACAATCCCAAGTATTCCAACATCATAACCTTCCCCCAGATGCATCACAGTAAGTGCTGCATTTGCTCAGTAGTGATTTGAATGGCATTCTGGAGGCAGCTTCTTGTAGTGAATCATCTTAGTGGGTTTTGGAATAAAGACAGTGACCTTATCATTCAACTTTATTGATCTTAGGAGTAGTTGATTTTGGTTGGTTGGGTTCCCCACTTTGTCATTGTTTCTCTGGTCGCTGCGTGGTCATTGGTTTTTTGTTAGTTTGTTTGGATTTCATTAGCTAGACACCCTAATAGTAACCTTTACAGTTAGCTGTTGGATAAATCCTGACAATAAAATGTAAAACAAAACATCCAGACTAAATATTTTGCCCTTTCATAAGCCACCACTGCAGGGCTGTAATAATGTTTTCTGCAACACAGATCTGAATACTCTTGATAATATAAAGGCAGAAGTGAATACTCAGGTATTTAATTAAAGGTAATACTAAGATTTAGGTTAGATTACACAACAAAGGATAGAAATTGTCTTTACTACATCCCTGAATATTATAGGTAGAGAGACACAATGAAAAAAATGATAATTTTGTGGATTAAGAGTTCTATTATTAAAACACTAGAGGATAATAAAAATCTCCTGAGTGTGAACTGTCAGGATCACTTCCTTTCTGTAACTGCTTTCCAGGTTTGTCCTCTCTTTTGAGAAAGTGTATTGCTAATTTGAATGGTGCATGAAGACAAACCAGACTACAGCTTACACATAGGATACCCACTTCAAATAAACATAGAGTGCCAACAGAATTGACTTACACTTCTATTTGTACTTTAATGACAAAACAGATTTTAAATCATAACTGCAGTTCTAAAGAGAAAGCCAAACTCAGTCCCATCAAACACTTTTTACAATGTAGATGGATTTTCTTACGATCATGACCTATTTTCCCAATTTTAACTCAACATTATTCAGCGCTATTTTTTCAGCCTTCAATTTAAATCTTTCTGACATACAGAAGCTACAAATGAAAAAAACACATTTCTGTCTCTCCTTTGTATAAGACTCCAACACTTGAGAATAGATTCACTTTATTTCTGAAATTCCATGGAATGACCTTTCCCTGTGAGAAACAATTCTTCACCTTTGACTAACTAAACATGATGATTATGTTGGTGCCAGAAAAAAATACTGTGTGCCTGATGGAAAACCCTAAAAAAGAACCTGAATTATTAGCACAGCTGTGTTTCAGTGATGTTGGCATCAATTTTTTTTTCACTTGCAATATCAGTTTACCCATTATTGTTCTGTTCTCCCATTTCAGTGAATGGTCTCACTCTATAGAATTGCTTAAATCTGAATGATCCAAGTGCATAAGTTTCTGGATTTATTTATTTATTTATTTTTTAAATAAAGACAAATCTACTCTATCTCTCAAGAACACTTCACAATAATTGTATTTTTCATTCCAGGAATATTTTCTTTTGTTAGTTCTGTACTTTAGCCTACTTAAATACTTTCCACTACTTCACACTGAATATGTAGAATCTGTCCTGGTTTGACAGGAAGGAAGTTTTTTAAGGAAGGTATAGTCAAACCAATCATGGGTCAGAAGTGAGTATTGACATCTGGTGTGGCCACTAAGGAGATGTGTCACCTCTGAGAACATGAGGAGATAAAGGAAAGATTCGCAGAAGGACTTCCTTTTGTGTACCGGCGGCAGAAAGGAGCACATCTCCTCCCTCACCCAGCCTGAGGCCTGGGCCTGGGCCTGGGTGGGGGAGGGGCAGCCATGCGGCCTGAAGTCACTCGGCCTGAGGAGAGAGGTAGGCCGGAGCCCGGAGAGAGAGGGAGAGAGATGGAAGGGAATGGACTGAGTCAGCTTGCAGGATGGAAGGGTGGAGAGACGAGGAGATGGTTCTCTACCCAGCCCCCCCCCCGCCCAGAGAGAAAGAGACTGTGTTTGCGCCGGCCGAAGAGTTGGAGTGGGGGAGGTTTCCCGGCCTTGAGAGTCCTGGCAGTAGAGACAGAGACTTTTTTAACCCTTCTCTTCCTTGGGAAAGGAAAGCTTTATGAAACATTAACCCTCCTGTGCAGTGTTTTGGAGTGAGAAGAGAGACAGCCTGGAATCCTGTGACGTTAGAGGAATTGATGGGAAGAATTTGGTGGGAGGAGATNTCTTCAGAGCAGAAGAAACCCTTGGCCCCAGGGGTTATAAAATGGGGGGGACTATTTGTCCCAAAAAAGGAGCTTCTGGTACTTGGCAAAGCATCCTTGAATCCTGAAGGCAGTTTCAATCCATGGATTGTGGTGAGAGCACCAGACATGGAAGGACACTATGGTTTGCAAGAGAGACTCCTCTCTTCTTTGATGGATTGAGATTTGATTATTTGAGTATTGTTAACCGATCAGGAAATCCAAGGTTTTGCCTGATTGTGGGAAGGGTGGAAGTTGGGAGGAGGAGGAATGTTTCGGAGAGTTTTCATTCTGTTTCCTATGTGTTTCTTTCCTTTAATGTAGATTAATAAAGTTTTTTTTTTTTCCTTATTTCTAAATCTGAGCCTGCTCTGTTCTGTTCCTGATCACATCTCACAACCATTATTAGTAAAAAATATATTTTCATGTGGCACTGGCATTGTGTCCAGTGTCTAACCATGGCACTTCACACTGAATATGTAGAATCACATAGTGGGATTTGTTAGTCACTGGGCACTAATCATCATTTGATATTATTGATCAGCAGAGTTTAAAAGCAGTGACAAAAAATAGAAAAGGACACTTCAAGGCTTTTGTTTCTGTTGGCTACAGAGAAGTTACCATCTAGGAAACTCAGTTTCACAATAAAGCACAGGGCATGCTTGTGCATTCAGGGTCATACCTGCTCTACAGAATGATGCTCTCTGCACAAAGCCTATTTGCAGTGCTAATTTACAGGTCTGCTGGTTGTAAAGACCTAATCATGCAAACTCTTTATGAGGATATTCTCAGTGCCTTCCTCAAACAGTGAAACATAGCCCTTAACCCTTGATGGCATAAGAACATTGATGAACTAGGCCTGGGTAACAGTGTAAGGTTTAGTACTGATATTTTTTCCAAGAATGTAAAGTGGTACTAGTCACACAATAAGTTAAAAATTCAATTCAGAATGCAATATTTTTTCCTTATACTTTCTTTTATAACTTTGAAGAAGCAAGAGGTCAGATCTATATATCTTAAGCAGGTGAACAGTTTCTCCTCAGTAGTTGATTAATAGATGTAGCCAGAAAGACATAAGGTTTACTCTCTCAAACCATTTTTTTCATTTGTTGACTGATTTAAATAGCCTTCAATTTCCTATAATTTTAAAAAGAAAGAAAATGTGATTTGAAAATATGTTCTCTATCGGAGCATTAGCATGCTTTTGTGCATTGTTTTAAAGAAGGAAAAAAATGAGACAACAGACTCAAGACAATTATGTTTGTATGAATTTAAGAAGAATAAACTTGAACACTGAATGAAGTTACTGAACTCAAAAAACAGAATTAGAAATTCCAATTTGAAATTTTCAAATCACTGTAATGTTCCAAACTTTTATTTACTTTCTATTTGATGTATTTCTTCTGCTGTTTCTTCTTTTGAAACCTCAGCTATATTTTGCAAAACTTTGTAAACACCCTCATCTTCAACTGGTTGCAGTCAGAATCCTTCCAAGTTTTGAAAAATAGATTTCGTTCAGAAGTATTCTATGAAACCCTTAGAAAAAATTGCATAAGATTTGGGGCATGTTTAATAAATTATAGGTTGTAAATGACCTTAATCTCTCCTTATTTCTGTGAGCTGGATATTGATTCTGTAGCCTGTGATCACTTTATTTGGTGTGCTAAGGTTACTGTATGGTGCCAGAAGCCTTGGGGGATTAGGAGCATGGTGAGGAAAGTGGTAAATGTTATGTCATCTTTGTGATCCATCGCACAGATATCTGTTATTTGTGGCTGTGCTGCATATCAATGCAAAGCATGGATCCATTCTGTCAGTTATGGGAGAATAAAATCTAGAAACTATATATTTTAAAATTATTAATAGCCATTTCTCCTTGGTTTACTTGTTTTCTTTCCTACTATAAAACTAGCTCGCACTTTGACTTTGTAACATCTAATTCAGGTATTGGAAATCTTCTGAACTCCATTTCTTCATAGGTGATGAAGATTCAATAGGGAGGTACAAGAAAGACAACTACCTGGAGTCTCAGAATAGCAGCTGAATAAAAATACACTGTGTACAGTGATCTGGGACAAGGCTCTAACATGATAATCAGACTGAATAAGACCAGCTTAAAACCAGTAAGAGAGTAAATGGTGTGTTAGGATAATAGGGTGCTGACAGGATGGATGCCCTGCAGCTGAATCTCTCTCTTCTTCCTGGAAGATTTTGTAATGGAGAATTAAGCATTGTCTACCTCGGGCTTACTCAGTCAGAATGTATTTCTGCAAATGAAGCTGCTGATGTGACAAGTAAAGGCGCAGGGATAAATCTTATAAAGCATTGGTGCTTGCAGGCATGAGTCCCTGCACATTGAGCAGGCAGGGTCACTGCTGTATCCTCTAGACAGTAACAAATAGAAAAGACTATGTAGGTATAGAACAATAGTTGATAGAAAAATAAATCAAGCATTATACTGTAGGGTCTAGTGTTACTATGGAGAAATGAGTCCCTTAGGGGTCTGCAAGGAAAGCTTTGATATGCAAACCTGCTAAGTCTTTGGAAAGTATAATGCACTGAAAAAATGTACACACAAAAAAGGTCTGGTAGATTCATTACTATACAAGAGCTCACTCACTAATAACAGCGCTAATAATAAGAAGAACACGAGTAAAAGGCAAACAGGAGAAAACGGCAAAGGTGACACAGTTACACATCTTATAAAATTTCCTGTGTGTGTTTCACACAGACAAGCCAAAAATTGCCCTCTCAAAACAAAATGTATTTTAAAAGTTTTAGTTTAACAGAATATGCTTTTATAAACACACATCTATTGCAAAACAGGTAGAATTCTGATTCATCTATGCTGAAAAATGAACTTTTTCTATGTGTTGACTAACTGGAAAATTACAAGTGATTAATAAAAAAGGATAGTGAAATATGAACATTATTTTACAATAATGCGTCTTTATTTCTTGCTAGAAGTAACTGTACATTTTTTAACTAAGCAGTTCCATGAATACTGGAACTAATGATGTGTGATTTTATGGATTAGCAATTAGCTGGTGATTAGCTTTGTGTCTGAGAAGGTGCAAATTACAATCAAGAAAAAATAACTTGTTCTTAATATTAGGGTAATTTTAAAAGGTCTCCCTGTTGGTTCTTTGTTGTCCAGTAATGCCTCTGCTTACACGGTTTCCTTTACCATACTCAGAGCATACTGGCTGAATCTTTACTTGGTCTGTTCCATTCAGGAAAATATGTAAAAATACAGTTATAATGGAGAATATAATTTGTATGTGATTTTAGGAAATTGATGATAATTTGGAAGCTAAATGCTATCTCTCTTTCTCACATGTGTTTAGGGGTTTTTTAAGACAAATGCATTGTCCATGGCCTCCTCTTACTTTGAAGGGTCTTCACAGACTTTCCCTATTCCACTTAAACCAGCTAATGCTGTATTTAGAGCATCTTATAGATTCTTTTTTAATAGAAATTTTTTTTAGATGCTAACAATCACTCTCAATGTTTCTCTAATACCTTTCTGTGGAGCCTTGTTTTTCTAAAATGTTGGGAAGGATAGTTACCAGAGACACATTCAGCCACCTCCAGGAAAACTGAGCCTCATAATGCATAACAATAACTTGGGAAGACAAATACCATCACTCCAAGTGACCTTCCTTCCTCCTCCTTCTTCCCCCAGCTTTTATTGCTGGGCATCACATCATATGCCATGGCACATCCCTTTGGTCAGTTAAGGTCAGCTGTCCTGGCTGTGTCCCTTTCCAGCCTCTTATGTATCCCCCGTAGTCCTTGCTGGTGCGGCAGTGTGGGGAGGGAAGAAAACTCTTGCCACTCTGTAAGCACTGTTCAGAAATAGCTAAAACATTCCCAGGTTTTTACCACTGTTTTTGTCACAAATGCAAAAGAACACCATAGGAACTACTATGAATAAAATCAACTCTATCACAACCAAAACCAGAAGAACTCAAGGCTTTGTTAATATTCTTGTAATTTGAGACAGGATTTATATTACAGCCTGTTTTGTTTAAGGATTTAGATTTTAAATCTTTCTTTTTGTTTATGGATAAAACATTCCTGTATTAAACTGAGATACCTTTTATTTAATATTGTATTTGCACCCATATTATGATTTG
>WEIT01018356.1:43150-55262 GCA_013389985.1 Dryoscopus gambensis
TTTGCTTTTTTTTTTTTTTTTTTTTGGTGCTAGCTAAGTATTATTGTTACTTTTCTATATGGAAGATTACAACAATTTCAAATGTGCCAGAATTTTGTGTAAGCCAGAACGCTGATGGGGATCTACCCAGATCTTTCCTTGTCAGTTAATATCTTGATGAAGACCTAAGATTATATTTGATTATATTTGTTGGATTATATGCACAATAAATGCATAATCCAAATAAATTTCAAGGTATTAAGATATTTAGATATTAAGATATTAAGACTTTATGAACATTAAAATATATTCCTTAATAAGTTTTCTATTTGGAGATACTGACTTTCCTTCTTTCTTTACACAAACTGGGGGACTCTGTATTTCTTGTCTCTCCTTTTCCTTCTTATAGATAATTTTTCCTTAAAATTGCAAAAGTATCTTCTTTAAATATACCTATATGTGATTTGAATAAAGTCTAATATTTCTATGACACTATAATTGCATCAAACAATTTGAACTTGCTTAGTATGGTATTCTTTACATTGTCTACCTCTTTTTTACAGTTTTTGCTTTCCACATGAGAATTATGCTAAAAATATGAATAATAAATGCAATCTAATAGCAGCTTCCGTGCTAAATTATCATTACCTCCAACTCCATTGCCTTCAGAATGTGTTAGGCTTGATACAGTTGTCCTCCACAGTTGTACACAAAATTCCTTTCAACGAGAAGTGACATGGACAAAAGTGTTGGTTGTGATTACTGTGCGCACTTTTTGGCCTGAAACATGTATGTCTCAGGCATGTTTCTGAGCATATTTTATTTCACATTTCACCCTTAACAATATAAAAAATGTTAACTTTCTGGAAATAATGATCCTTTTATACTGAAAAAAGTTTTTAATGAGAGAAGAATATTGCCTCCTCAAACTTGAGTTAAATCAAGGTCATAATGTAGATTTTCATGTGGGTTTTTTTGCTGTGTTAAAGATTGTTCACTTTAACTTTTTATTTACAAAAGACAGAGGGGAAACAATAATATTTTTTGAACTTCAGAAAGACCTCTTCACTTTAATTCAATTCATAATATTGGAGATGAAAAAAAGTCAGTTCTAGAGAGATAATTTGTTTTAAGATACTGATAAAGAAAGAAGCAATTTTTATACTTTCCTATACTTCTTACATGTCTTTTTTTCCCCAAAAAAATGATTGTGTTAAATTAATTACAGCATTTTTACTCTATCTCTATGTGTCCATACATAGGCCCCATATACTGGGCTTATTGCAGTCCATGTAGTCTAATAAAGCTGGAAAAAGAAGCTTGTTTGGTTGTTTTTTTTTTCTGACACTGCAATACAAATTGCTAACAATGCAAAGATAAGACATTCACATTGCAATAAAAAAAAAATATACCAGCACCATGCATAATTCAAAATTATGCACTCTATCAATGATCAGGATATCAAAAAGTTCTGATTGCTCTTCTGTTAGAGTAGGAGATATCTGTATTTTTAGCTGATACTTTGTCAAGGGGGTCAATGACTAAGGTAAAAAGTAAAACTGAAATATAAGTAAGTGTATTTTTAGAGTAAATTTAGGCAGAAGCCTATACATTTACACTTATCCACATGTAATTCCTGGGATGCATTTTCCTTTCATTTCTCACAAATTCTAGAGAAATAATTATTACTGAAGATCATACTCATTACTAATGGTGCATTCAAATATTTTCCTGAAGTATCAGGAGTGGTGTGACCAAGGATGTTCTGAGATAAAAATGAAACTTTAAAGTGCACACAAGAGACAGAAGTATAAAAAATTGCAGGCAATTTTCACTTGCATTAATCTAAGATGACATCTCCTATTGCTGCAGCAGCTCTGCTGTTGGCTGATAAGAGGGTTGCAGTGACCTTATGAGCTTAAAGTACACAAGTCAAAGTGGAGCAAGTATGTTGATTATTTTTCAAGTAGGGGTTACTAAAACTTATATACAGGGAAATCTTATTAGTGTTAGAGAATATATCAACATCTTTGTAGTGAAAGTGATCTCTGATGGTCAGTGATGTTTCTTTTCAGTGCTTTTGGGTACTTTGCACCTTACTCCAAGTTGTAGGATTTTTTTGTTGTGTGTAGGTGGTGGTGGGGTTTTTGGATTTGTGTTTGTTTTTTTTGATTGGGTTTTTGTTGGTTGGTTGGTTGTTTTTGTTTTGTTGTTGTTGCTGCTGGGCTTTGGTTCTTTTCTTATCTGAAAGGCAGTTTCATATTATGAGCCTTGTTCTTCTGGAATGAATATGCATTACTTCCCTTTTTTCCATTTAGAGTGGAATTGCCATAGATAAACATTAACAATGAGTTAGCCATCCATTTTAAATTCTTATTTTCAAAATTTCTAAAGTGCTTCTCTCATGATTCTTCATANGTTAAGCCAAGAGACTAAACATCTTAGAAGCCTTGCAGTTGGGGGTCACAAAGCCCTGACACCAAGGTCTTCTCCAGAACACATTCTGTAAACCAAGATAGGACCTATGCAGGGGAACATTCCTCAAGACGAGGGGCTTCTCTTGAGCCTCTCACTGAGGAATCTGTGATAGATATGCTAGTGTGCAAGGTCTATAACTGTATACACAGACCATTGTGTGTGTGCATTCTGGGGAGTGCATCTTTTGGGGGGGGCACTTTCAGGTGTGCATTTTCGGTGTGCATTCGGAGTCCATCCAGCTTGGATGTGGCACATCTAAGGATCCTTCAATAAATACAGAGGTAAAACCCTTTTTTCCCCTCTAACTGTGTTTGGCTTTTAATTCCAAGCCCTAGGAAAGGCAACAGGGTGATGCCTATTTCTCTCTTAGAAAAGAGAGGCCCTGGTTTCAACCAGCTGACAAGCTATTCCTTTGTATGTGGGTTTTTTTCTTTATTTCTTTAAGATGATATTTCTGTATCTGTGTCTATATCTAGTTTATATCTATATTTATATCTGTTTGTAACCACGTATCTGTATCTGCATAGATGCATGCATGCAAATACACAAAGTAAAATTGTGTTTCTATGAAAATATAAGGTTTAAACATGAAAATGCTATTTTTATGGCACTGTTGTTTACATAAATGTATTAAACCAATCTCTGTGTGTGCATTCATTACTTTCATTCCAGTCATAAATAACCGCAAAATACCAGAATAAACTTGCAAGCCTTATCTCTGAACAAGGAACAAAATCCATACAATTTTTTCAGAGAAATTTCAAATATCAAAATTTGGTTACTCAATCATAGCCTTGCCTTCAGTGAGAAAGTTTCCATTTATCTGCATGACTTGCTCTTCAAATGATGAGGAAAAATATCTATATTGTAGCTAAGCAGCTAGTGTGCATAGACTACCAGTTTGTTGATTCAGAGTATACTAATTGCTTTTGAGGCATCTTGTACTTTCCACTGGAAAAATCACCACTGAAATTTGGCCACGGTGTGAGACAATGCAGGTTTTTTTGACATGTCTGATCCCCACTAGTAACTCCGGATGGACTGAATAGATAGTTGAGGAATGAAAAGGGTATTGATACCACACAGACTTCAGTCACAGGCTTGATGATGTGGTGCCTAGGTAGATGTGTCTTTTGTACTTTTCTGGCTATGCTAAAAGTGCAAATATAACAGAGAGGAAGCTGACTGTACAAGCTGTCCTTTGCTTTCAGACAAGGTGAACTAAAGAAGGAAAGTGCCTCAGTGATAGCTGTTCCCACAGAAGCCCCAGGTTCTCCTGGAGGCAAGAGCTGCAATGAATCATTACAGAATTGCTTTTCATTCCTTTCATACCACTTGTATATTCGTTGGTCCTCTGGTACTTCTCTTTTTTTTTTTTAATTATTTTTTTAAGTTTGTAAATATGTGTAAAAAAAAAGTCTTTAAACTACTTTTCACCAGTCATCCATGTGCAAATTGCGTGTGCAGAGCTGGAATGCTGATGTCAGAAAAAAAGGATTTAAAAAGGCAAATTTAAGCACATAAAACCTATTTAATGTCACTTTTAAACCTTGAAAAAAATAATTGCACAGGAACAGCTGTCTAGAGAATCCGAAACAGATTCACCTCTCAAAATTCCTAGGTTTTCATGAAACTGACAAGAACTTTTTGCAAGATAAACCTTCTAGTTCTCTCAATGATTATGCTGAAGAAAGTTCCTATTCTCAATTGATTGAGATGGCATACCAGTAATTTTAGAAACCGAAGCATTTTTCAATGTGCAGGGAAAATTAGCTGATGCTTTGAAACAGGATCAAGTATCTGGAGATGACATTGGACCTTAGGGCATTCTGGAAATCCTCTACTGAGAGAGCATACAGCTGCCTGTATGAAAATATTGAAAAAACATGCAAAAAAATCAGTATGGAAAAGAAAAGTTTCTGGTTAGGCTAGCATAGAACTGGACATTATGATATCACAAATAAAGGAGAGGCACGGGAGAAATTAAAATAATTTGCAAGTTTTAAATGGATTCTATTCCCTTCTGCCCCAGCAATATCTCACGTTTTCCTAAAGTTTGTCAGTTCATTCTACATTTCTGTTACCCTGCTAATTCAGTTCTGATGTAGGAGACTCAAGGATGTAATCTTTAAGGAAAAGTATTCACTGAATAATTTAAACACTCCAACTCCTTGGAATGCTTCCTTTTATTTCAGGGTCATGTCAGGAGGAACTCCCCACCTACCCCTGAATTGAGAGTTAGTCCTGAAAAGTAAGTCAAGCTGTAAAGCACATCCTGGAATAGAAAATCATTTCAGCTTCTTCTCCAAATAAATTAAAAAGGATTTTGTCTGCAGCTGAAAATGTCATTATCATCAAAGTCTTAGTCTGACACAGCAGAACAAGATCAATTTCTCAGAGACACTGCAGTAGGTTGGCTGCTGTATGTGATTCTCCTTTCCCCCAAAGCTGCAAGCAACCCTTAACAAATTCACTTTGCTTGCTTGTGAGGGAGGGGTAATGCTACTGTGAAGCAATATTTAAATGTATTGCTAAAATAGACCCTCAGGTAAAAAAAAGGAGCCCTTCTCTAGTAATCACTGAGAAGGAGGAAAAAAACCTAACTCCCAAAGACATAAGGAAGAGAAAAAAAGCAGACGGCAGTAAGAGAGGAGAAAGGAGAGCAGCTCTATTTCTCCAAAAACATAAGTGTAGATTTGAGTGCACACACACAAATATAGACTTCTGTTTGTACAGTTGCAGCTTGTCTTGGGTGAAATGAAAGAAAAAAAAACCACCACTTCTTAAAATTTGTCAATACGTTCAAGTATTTAATCAGCTTTAAAATATTTGTCTCATATTCTGGGTACTAATTCTTTTGCTAGAGATCTTTTGAAAGATTTTTGCAGGGAATAATTTTCACCAACTTATTGTGCTTTATTGCGTTCCATGAAAAGTTGTCATGTGAAAGATTTCTTTTTTACATTGAAAATATATCTCACTACTTTGCCTGCATTGTTTTTACATTTTATCTTGGATTTCAGAAAGAACTCAGTACTTTAGGTACCAGGTCCTACCAAAAAACTGACCCTTAGGTTAAAATTCTAAGTATGTCCAGAGAAGAGATGGCCATCCTTCCTAAAGTCATGTCTGATAGAGGAAAATATAAGGTGGGAAGTTTATTTGGAAATGTTCGTATCTCAAAACCTGAGGCTGGGAACACTTCTGAAAGTAACTCAGAGATAGAAAAGTGGCTCCCTAGAGCCTGTGTAATTCTATGGTGACACAGGGCATATCCCTGGTGTCCTGAATACATCAGTCTCAGCAGTCCTTCCTGTTTAGCTTTCTCTTACATTAACAGCACAAGCCATAATGAGTCATGCAGTACAATGTTTAACATCCTTGGTCTAATGATCTGTGAATATAAATCTCTTTTTTTGGCAAATCCTATGTCAATTAAGAGCCAATTAAGTCAACTGGTAGACTATGGGATGCTGTAATTATGTGTTCATCATTGAAGGTTGGCAAATTGCCCAAAACTTGTTCTTGTTCTTCAGATTTTACATAGACGCATTTGTAGAAAGCTTTGTTGATATTAAATATATCAAATTTGAGGTGATGGGCTTGGATTATATATTATGTTATTATTTTTTAAGAGAACTTTTATTTTTCACTATTTCGTGTCAAAGTTGTTTAAGGTAAATAAAATAAACAGTGTGGCATTGTAGAATGACTTTTTTTTTTTTGTGTAGATCTAAGTAGCACTGATAGTTCACTAGCTAGTGTGGTATGATGTTAATCTATTTCATGACATGACTTTTCCAAGGTAGAACTCCTTAGCTCATATTTAAAACACACAAAACAAATATTATCGAAGTGGTTCATTGGTTTATTAACATGTAATTACCTGGCAAGCAGTGAACTACATGACCAGGATAAACATCAGCAATAGATCAGCTAAACCAAATATTAATAGAAACTGAAAAATTCCCTGGCACATTTTTATGAATAGTTCAAAAATGTTCCTATTTCCTCCTGCCAACACACACACCCCCGCCACACACACCACAATTACATGCATATCCCCTTTCTCAAAGGCATTGTAGGTTACCAACAACCCCTTCCCTAGGAAGGCAAGGTATACACACAGCTTCTGGTGCAGACATGAGTGTTTGAGCTTTGCCTCTACCTGTATTGCTCCCTACAGCCTGCAAGTGCACAGGCTGGACATCAAGCATCCCATGAGGCAAAACACACATCTGAGGTGTTGGTCCCCATGTGTTGCACCCTGAAGTGCCACCCAACCTGATGGAGTGCAGGAGATCAAGGCAGCCTTTGGGGCAGCTGCTCTGCCCAGACCAGGCAGCAGTTGTGATGTCCCAGGGTGATGTCTTTAGTGTCAGAAAAGGTCTGACTGCCACTGCTTCCACTACAGGTTTCTCCCTTGCTCTCTGTTGAGTATTTTCACGTTTTCATTAGACTTCTCTTCCAGCTATTTCCTTCTTTGCTTCAAAAGTCTGTCTGTCTCTCATTGGTTACTGTTTAATTCCACTGAAGGCTGGCTTCATCTTTAACATGATCAATTTGGGGCAAAGATTCTTTCACATAGTTACACATATTCAATTCACGTACATTCAGTTTATACTCGCTTAAGCGGTGTTGTCCACCCTTATGAGTGATACATACTGGAGATTTCATCATGATTCACTTGATATTTTTGTTTAATTGTCTGGACTATCTTCTACAAATGTAGATTTTTGAAGAAGTGTTAATAGATTTAAAAAATAAGCAAACATTTCTTGTACAAAAAGTGGTGAGTCATTAATATGCTTCAGAGTAATTAAAGTGAATCTTGTTACTCAGAAGAGAGGTGGTGATCCTAAGAATAGAAATACTTAGATTTCTAGAATTCTGAAAACATAGGTCATGTTTTCAAAAAAGTAATTTCATCATTTGGCAGGATACATGATTTACCCCACTTACAAATTCTTATGTCTTGACTGTAATTTCTTATATCCAATCTGGTTTAAATTATTAAGATGATATTACACTCTTGGTAGTGACAGTAACACTTTATTATATCTTGGGCTTTTGACTGTTTGATATTGTAATGTGTAATTAAGTCTGAAGAATGCATCTTTGTCTAATGACATTTATAGCTGCTAAATCAAACTTCCATATAATTTTCCCACTGATAAAATCTACTTAGCAAAGAATTTAAAAAAGAATTTCTCTAATTCTTTAATGAGATTGTATCTGAACGAAGATTGTATTTTTTATTTATTAAAAACCAGAGTGATTATTAACAATAATGGATTTTTTGTCTTTTTTTCCTGTCTGAAACTGCATTAGTTTCCATAGTCTTTTACTCTCAGCAGGACTTATTAACTCAAACACAGAACTGTGTTAACATAGCTTCAAGTTCACAGCTGCATCCTGCCTGGACAGCTCAGAGTAACTGAGCGAGAACTTATTTGCATCAGACTGAAAAACAGTGAAACAAGAAGAAACCAGTCTTTGATCAGCACTAACCCTGAGCAAGTTACTATTCCTGAAACTGGAAGACCACAGTTTTTCATTACTTCATAGTATTTTTATGTTTCTATCAAGTACTTTTATGTTGTTTCATGCTTGATTACAAGAATAAAGTGATTATGCTATGTCATGTTGAGAGACTTGACATTTTAAAACCTTTTTTCTGAGGTAAATGTAGAGCAGAAATGTTATTTGTAGCTCATAAAACCAGATTTTGTGACCTTCCAATGTTGAAAGTGTGTTCAATGTTGACAAATGCACAAGCTACAGGTTGAATAATTTTCACCCGATGCATGGGAGTTATTTTTCTTGAAACTGCATTGAAAAGAAACTGGATACTGGGTATATCAAGGCTTCAGTGGAATATGCTAGAAATGTCAGAGCTGAGAAAAGACTGTATTTCATAAATGACTGGAATAAACAGCCTATTATTGTCTGAGAAAGTTATAACTATGAAGTGTACTTCTATGGACACTGAAATTATACCCATAAATATTTATAAATTGAAAATATTTTTGCTTCCCGTTAAGTTTAGCGTTAATAAACTGTTGCAAGTCAGTTTCATATTTCCACATTGGGATGTTTGTACGATACATATATAGATATATATTCACCTATACACACATACATGCAAATAGGTGTTTTTATTTTAAAAATTTAGAAATACTTTGGAAAGGTGAACATATTTACAGCAAATTTCTCTGTCTTCCAGTCCAGTTCTTGATTCCACAGTTCTACTGTGATGCAGAGACATAATGTAGTCGCCAGGTTACTATACTGACTTACTCTTAAAACAGTGACATTCTTTTTAGCTCTAGACAGCTCACAAATCTACGTATTGATAACACATAAGGGATGATGCAGAATAAAGTGAAAGTTTTAGTAAATAGGCAGGGGATAGTTTGCGGTTTTCACATCTAAACCACAAGACATTTTGACTGCTGAATACAATGCATTACCTGAAAATTAATAAAAAGTAATAAATTATTAATTCTTCCATGCCACCTGTTAAACCACTATTTTGAGATTTTTATGCAAAGGCTACTGTTTTTTTAAAAAGTTGATTTTTAAACCCACTCATTCTGCTGAGGAGAGAAACTTCAGCTATACTTATTCTGTACTATCAGTGAGTGTTTTGCACAATGAATGAATTTAGTGATTATAATTAGTTTATTTAAATATTAGGAGTCCAATTTGAGACAAATATTTTACTTTCTGCTGTATGGTCTAGAAATAAATCCTGGCAGAGAGCATGTAATCTATAAATATTTATATTAATGCTGTCTATCATTGATACATCTGTAATTCCTGTTCTAGAAGTGATACACATTATTTATCATTACAGATTGTGGGGAATGGTATTGTTAAAAGATTCTTGGAAGAGGAAGGTTATTTTGGTGTTTGCGTTTCTAGACATTCAGATTACAAAATGATCATCAGTTCTTGTATATATTAGCTGACTTGAGAATAATTTTTGCAGGAGAGAAAAAGGAATGACAGAGATAATTACTTGTGTTCAATTTATACCAAGACTGGAAAGAACAGAAACACCCAGAGGACGATTCCGTAAAGAAATGTACGCAGAAAAAATACTAGTTTTTCTCTGCAGACCATAAATGGATCTTAGAGGGGCCAGCTCATACTTAGATGTGACGATGGAGGTAACTAGGAGTCAGGTAGACACAAAGTCACAACCACATACCCACTAACATACAATCTGGAATCTCTTTCCTCAGCAGGATGAGGTCAGTGGGTGCATAACAATTTCACTTCTAGAATTTCTATTCTCTCCACCCCCAACTAAAACACCTCAGAGACCCAGCACTTCCAATCTGTCTGTGACCAATGCCATGGATGCAGTGGAAAAAGACATTTTCCCTGGTCAGAAAACTTGTCAGGTGCTGGATGTTAATGTAAAGGCTCAACCTCAGTCTCAGCCTTCTACACAGCCTCAGATGTCTAAGATGTCTCTGCCTGCTCTCTTCAGACACCATTGTTAAAAATAATTTATTGTTTCCTAAAGTAGACTGTTGAAATAAACTGGCCACAGCCTTGCTAAATCGCACAGCTGCAGACCAAACTTTTGGACTTTCTTGATATCTATGTCCAACCCAATTGCCCCCAGGGTTTTTATTGCCCTGAGGTCTCCTGTCCCAAATCTGTTCCTATAGTGCAAAGTTAGGAACATCTCTGAAACTAAGTTCATCCATTCCCTTTTTTTTTGGTTTGTTTTCCTCATCATAACAAGTAGATTATTTAGTTGGAACTAAGGAGATATAATCAAGGTTTGATTTTTCTGGGTAGTATGTTGAGTTGCTTTCACTCTGTATCTGGTGTATAATTACTCATTAATATTGCTGGTGAATAACATTTAGTATTAGTTGAGAAGAATCTCACTACCACTGGCAATAAAGAATAGATGGATAGATCAGCTTAAAATGATGCTTTTTAGGAAAATATATTTAATACACGAATACATATGTAAATAAATAGCAAGCTGGAAACAGTAAAGCTCATATAAGTACTAAAAGATGGTGATAAAGATTGCACATCACCTCAAATCCTGTCTTAGCCAGCACCTTGTGGATATCACAGAAAGCAGTTCTCTGTGATGAAGGATGCTTTCCAAACTGTATTACTCACCAGTCCTTATGCAGATGGACGAAGTCCCAGATCTCCACTAATGAGGGCTTAGCTATTCACCTTGTGTGTTCACAATAATGTTGTGGATATTAAGTTCAGGTGTCAGATGACTAGATGTCCCTACTGCTTAGAATTACTCCTTCTTATTTTTCAGTATTTAAATTTGTTCAAACACCTAACTTATAAATGTTCTTATTCTTATTGAAAATATTTTCTATTTTCACATTACCTTTTCAGTAATAATGAGAAGAAAGACAGTCATAATACTTAATAATCTACCTTGAAATGCATGTAGGTATATTATATTTTGCTGTATTTTTTTCCTACTTACATTCAGTATTTCTTCATGCAGGAAACATCTCACAGTGTCTTTACTATGGAGGCATGGAAATTTTCTTTCACAATGAAAACTTAATTATGAGTCCCTTTTGTAAATAGGAGGTTTCTCTGCTTATTAATAATGTTGCTATTTATTTATATAATTACAATGTAGAAAATCATTTCACTAATAAAGTGGTTTAAAGTGATTTTAAATGGTTTTGTCACCCTGTCAAATTATAGACAGGTTGCAAAAAAAATATTGTTGCAGGGGTAAATTTCTTGTTTCTGTTAAAAAGTTGTAGAAATACCATGAATGGAGGAAATGAGATCAGGTCTCCTTATAGCTGAATTGGACAGCAACATTGCAACATTGTCTGTGGATTGAATATACTGCAATGAGTTTCTGTAGCAAAGCTGTCTTCCTGGCTCCTCCCATGCAGATTATCCTTTCAGAATTCTTTCACTTACTATAAAATTCATACAGAATTATAGGTTGAGAAAGGATTTTTTTTTTAAATTAATGTGTTTCTCCCTCTTTAAAAATTATTAGTCAACATCTGTGAAAGGATTTCTTATCTTTCTTGTGTTTACTTTCTAAGTGCCATATGTATCCATTTGCATATATATCTATATTTAATCAGAGATGCTGTTTTTCTGTTCTTTTGGTTTGGGTTTTTTTGCTAGAAATATTGCATAAATAGAACCATGTGAACCTATGATCAGATCACAGGTAAAATAAGTAAAATCTGCCTAGACACAGACACTGTGTAGCTTATTTACATAATAGACAAGAATGTCAATGCTGACATAAATCATGTTTATGTTTGTTTAACTGTAACATTACTGGTTATGTGGCACTTGCCTCTGCTGCTCTGGGATATTGACATTTATTGGTGGACTGACAGTAAATAGTAACTCCCCAAATTGCTTTTTGAAGTTGATGATGTAAGAAATAAACTTACAAATTAGGACTCTCTTGGTGGGGCCTGAACTCAGTTGATGGATACAGTAGTATCCAACAACAGCATTAAGGATGTAATAAATTGCTTTGAGTATTAACAGTGAAAAATATGAATAATAATTAGCAGTTAGCATTTGAAGTAGATATTGCATCCATGTGACACTTCAGAGACTTTAAAAGTCAATCTGTATTTCACACTAGATGAATTATATTTTT